>VSMD01102922.1:0-72061 GCA_008750895.1 Mirza zaza | reverse complement strand
GGTTGAGCTCAGGAGTTCAAGACCAGCCTAAGCAAAAGCAAGACCCTGTCTCTACTAGAAATAGAAAGAAATTAGCCAAAAAACTAAAAATAGAAAAAATTAGCCTGACATTATGACATGTGCCTGTAGTCCCAGCTCCCTGGAAGGCTGAGGCAGGAGGATTGCTTGAGCCCAGAAATTTGAGGTTGCTGTGAGCTAGGCTGACACCATGGCACTCTAGTCCAGGCAAGAGAGTGAGACTCTGTCTCAAAAAAAAAAAAAAAAAAAAAGTTCATGACCTGCCTAAGTAAGAGTGAGACCCTGTCTTTACTAAAAATAGAAAAATTAGCCAGTGTAGTCATGTGCCCCTATTGTCCCAGCTACTCTGGAGGCTGAGGCAGGAGGATTGCTTGAGCCCAGGAGTTTGAGGTTGCTGTGAGCTAGGCTGACTTCATGGCACCCTAGCCCAGGTGACAGAGCAAGACTCTGTGCCCTGCCCTGAAAAAAAAGAAAGTGAAGGGAAGAAAGAAATCAAGGTTGATTTCTATGCTTTTATGCTTGAGGAACTGGCTGGATGGTTGTATACTTTACTGTAATGGAGAATACTCAGGGAGGAGTAGGCTTGGGTGGGTGGGGTGGGTGGTATGAAGATATGTAGAATCATGAAAACTGTTTTGGCCATGGTAAGTTTGAGATACTTAAACTGTCAAGTGGAGATAGCAATTAGACAGTGAAATATATGTCTAGAATTCTCATGATGGGCCAGGGCAAGAGGTATGAACATGGATTCATTACCATATAAATAAACCTTATTTCTAAGGTTTCAAGGCATGAACTACATTATCTATAGTGAGAGAAGAGACGGAGAAGAGATGCAAACTTGGGATCTGGCTATGGTTCACTCCAAAATTTCAAACAGACCAAAGGGTCTGTTATCACCCAGGGTCATGGGTCATCATTTAAATGGATAGAATGTAATACAAAGAGCTGTTAACTGGATACAATATTCTTAATTAGGTTACAGAAAGGTACAAAGACCAGCACTAAGATTATCATAGACCAGCGGTCCCCAACCTTTTTGGCACCAGGGATCGGTTTCATGGAAGACAATTTTTCCACAGACGGGTTGGTGGATGGAGACAGAGCTCAGGTGGTGATACAAGCAATGGGGAGTAGCTATAAATACAGATGGAGCTTTGCTTGCTCAACTACCACCGCTCACCTCCGGCTGTGCAGCCCAGTTCCTAAGTTTCACAGTCATGGAAGGCCAGGTCAAGACATGGTCTGAGTCTTCAGTGTCCTTGACTTTTTTGGTTGCTGAAGTTTTCCATGAACTTTTCCTATTGGACATGAAAGTACAGTCGTGTGCCACATAAACAATGGACCATATATATGATGGTGGTCCCATAAGATTACAATATTGTATTTTTTTGATGTATCTTTTCTATGCTTAGATATGTTTAGATACACAAATCTTTACCATTGTGTTGCAATTGCCTACAGTATTCAGTACAGTGACATGTTGCACAGGTGTCTAGGCTAGGAGCAATAGGCTATACTATATAGCCTAGGTATGTAGCAGGCTATGCCATCTAGGTTTGTGTAAGTATACTCTGTGATGTTTGCATGACAAAATCACCAAATGATGAATTTCTCAGAATGTATCTCCATTGTTAAGCAACACATATCTGTACTTAGAGATGCCCCAAGAAATCTTTTATGTTCCAAACATAGTCAGTCCTTCATGCTGCTGTTGTGCAGCAGCAGTTCAATTCCTTCTTGGTAATTGAGATTGATACCCTATCTCCACAAAGAAGGTAAGGTAATCCTCTTCCTTGTCTGTTGGGTCTTTGGCATGGGAAGCTCAAAATGGCCAGACAGTTTCATCTACCAGTCCAATGCAATTACTGTGTCCCTTGGTGGAAGCATTCTTTTCTTGGGAATAAAGATTTCAAAATCAACAGAGCTCAAAATGTTGAGTATGGGAAACAAAAATCCTATGAGTGGGCTATTAGATATAATAGTGAAAGGACCCACTCCCGTTTCTACTTTTTGATTTTCAGACTCATGTATTTTGGCCCTGAATTTTCCTGGGATTTATTTCCCATTCTCTAATTTTCATAAACCTTGCTAAGGTATCTAAATCACTGCTACTTTTGGTTCATCAGATCAGATCAGCATAATGTTATTAAGATAGTAAACCAGTATGATGATATTAAGACAATCAAAGCCTCTCCAACCTATATTATGGCAGAGAGCAAAAGAACTGATGGAGCCCCAAGGCAAGTTTGTGAAGGCATGCTATTGGTCCTGCCAGATAAAAGCAAACTGCTCCTGATGATCCTTACCAGTTAGAATGGAGTTTGCTAGGTCAGTAGCTACACACCAGGTACTATGAGCTACAGTGATTTTTTTCCCTATTAAAATTACTATATCTAGAACCACAACTGCAATTGTGGTTCTACCTAATAAAATTTATGATAATATACATTCTTCAACATCAAATAGGGTTTCACCACCCCTACAACTTTTAAGTCTTTGATGATATGGCTAATGGAATATATTAATAATATTGTTTTTGTGTTTACTATCCTGGTAGAAAGGGTAAGTTCCAATGGTTTCCATTTAATCCTTCCAACTATGATGGTCTTTATTTCATGGGTCAGACACCCAAGACTGGTATCTTTCCAGTTACTAAATATGTCTGTCCAATTTACATTCATTAACTGAGAAATAACTACACAATTGGTTCATGGACATATTGGGCCACCTGTGATTTGAAATTGATTTAAGACTCCTCATGTCACCTGGCCACCATTAGCCCCTATTTCCTTGGTGGCACAGTGGCATTTTGAGTCTCCAGGAATTGACCTTCAATTCAGAGCCAGTGCCTACTAATCCCTGAAAGATCTGTATAATTCCCTTTTCTCAGTAAATGAGAAATTCTGATAAATGATTCTTATAATTATTCTAGTAAATAACATAAAATTTATTTAGGGGAAGGCCTCAATACGTGCTTCAGTACAATCAAACACAAGTGATAATTTGATTAATCATGATGCCACAACATGCTTGGACGTTAGCATCTCATTTCCCATTTGCAAGAAACCCAAAGCTGTGCCCAAACCAATCCCAAAATACTGTCTCTGAGATTCTACTTCCTGAGGCTACTTTTGGTTCCAATTTCTGCATGAGTCAGGGACCATCCAGATAACAGAAACTGCACCATTATTTAAATAAAAGGAATGTAATTTTAAAAAGTATACATTTCTTAACTAGCCAACTGAAAGGGTAAATCCTAACACTTAATGCAACATAAAGGTAAGAATTACAGGAAGTTTCTATCATTCCCAGGGCTGAGGGAACATAGGGAAGAGGCTGGAAATAGTAATGCTTAGAAACTTATAGGAAGGGCACCAAAGAGCTGAAACTCAAAGGTCTAAAGAGTAGGCACTACTCAGCTGATATTGGTGTCTCTGAGCTCAGAGGAGGGTCCTTGTGAACCTGGGAACTGAACTTTTAAACAGGGGACACCAGCCAGCCAGTGGTGATGTTTCTGAAATGAGGCACAATAAAGCTAGTCTTGCAAGTATTGAAAAACTGCAAACTTGATTTACCTACTCCTATTATAATAATTTCAACCTCTTCCTTTAGTTACTCCAATTTTTCCTGTTATATAGATTAACTAATATTTTAGTAGGCTCTTCATCTATTTTTTTTCCTGGGGATACTGTGATTAGTTAGCCACTAGCAAAGAATGCTAGGGGTCTAAATACTCTGATTGTCACTCCACTCCTGCTTCCCATTACTATAATAAAGTGTCTACCCCACCTCTGGTAGTTAAGGGCTGCCACTTGGTATCTGCTACACTCAAATCTCATGATTTTATTGAAATCTCAATGGCATGAGTTCCATTGTCTTACCTACCACAGGCTTTAAAGAATACTGTTGTTTCCCTCATGAACATATTTCCCAATTTCTTCGTGAAAATTGTGTCCCTTGTGCTTTCTAGGAGGATGTAGTGGGGGAGGGGAGTATGACGGTCACTCAGGGTAAAACCACTCCAACATTCTCACTCTCTTTGTATTCTCTTCCTTCCTCTGCATTATGCCATGGGTATTCTGGCATCTGTTGAGTCCAAAATTCAATGAACTAACTAAGTAAACTCTTAGAGCCACTTCCAGCTACTCAGGCGAACATACTAAATACAGAATTTCTGGTAAGACTGTTCATATCAAAATTAACCTGATCTAAATTTGGAATCTATTCCTTGGAATCCATCCCCACATATATTCCTCATGTTATTATTGATTTAAATTAGCAAAATCTTGCAATTCTTTTGGAGCTATAAGCTCATAAGTCAAACGTTGTGTTTGTTTCCTTGGACCATGCAGAGATCTGACCCCAACTATAGGTGGAGGAAACAAGGGATTATTGGGATGGGTCATGATATTGTTAAGAGGTCTTAGAGCAATGAAAATCTATTCTCCTTAGAATAGAGGGCAGGTTGCTTTGACTGGCAAAAGAAAGTTCAGAATGACTCAGAGGTTCAAGAGTCTCGACTTCATCTAACTTTACACAGATATCCCCTTTCCAAGTCTCAGCACCCTATTACTTTCCAATAAATGCTCTAATTTTCACATAAGAGATATGGTAAGGCTGTGGATTATACTTACATAATAATTCTGCAAACCACACTATTCCATTTTGCATTTGTTTTCAGAGAAGTCAGTCCTGTGGTGACAGGAAGTGAGATTCTTTAAGGCTGCCTTAGAAATTTCTAGTTTTCTGACTGTAACTTGAGTTGGGAGTTCATGGACCCAAACGTGTCATTTTCTTTCTCTAAGCATTCCAGTATATTCAGAAACAACCCTCCTACTCCATGGTCCTTGTAGCCATCATTACTAGTAATACCATTAATGTCAAGTATTCTAATTGTCCGTGGGTGCTCCATCATAACAAATACAGGTGACAGTTGGGTTATTTGCATCACCACTACATGCCGGGAATTACTATCACCCCCTTTCTCACTGGCAAGGACCCCAGCACTGCATTCAAGTTCAAGAATAGGACTCAAACAATATTTTATCTTTGAAAGTCTTTTCCTTGGGACCACTCCTGGCATCCACTTATGTATCAGTCAGGATCCAGCAAGGAAACAGAAACCACACCAGTTATTTTAGCAGTGAGAATTTAAAGAATTGCTAGGCAAGAATTGGAGAACTGAAAAGGCGAAAAGGACACCCTGGGGTATCATGAAAGTAGTGCCTCCAGAAAGCTGCAACCATCCAGGACTGGAATAACAAAAGGAAGAGGTTTGAGAGTATTAGAACTTGCAAGGTTGAAGAAGGGTCCTACAGAGTGGGGATCCAGATGTCTGAGGAAGGGGTACTGCTATCCTGATGCTAGTCCTCAAGACCTCAGATGAGGGACCCCAAGGAACAGGGATGCAGATTTCTGAGAAGGACGCATCATCTGGCTGTTGCTGGTGTCTCTCCATGGGCACAATGAGGCTGATTCTGAGAATGTGGGAGAAAAACGCAAACTGAAAACCAACCACTGTTATGGGAACCAACTGTGGCTGCCAGGGTGAGGAAATACTGCCTTGATGACGCTGACAGGAAAAAGGATCAAACCAGAAGCAGCAGGTCCCCCCCGTCCCCATCCCTCAGCCTCCCAGCCAGACTCCAGCACCCGGTGGGCAGAGCCTAATGGACAGCCGGCTGGAAGGGCAGAATGTGGTTTTAGGGTCCTAGGCCCAGCTCATAGGGTTGAGTATAAATGGGTGCATTGGAAACTGAGTGACAACAATCACTTAAGGAGCTGGCACAGGAGATCCTAGAGGAGACCTGTCCAAAGGGCATTTCTGAAACCACAGTGAAGCAAAGCTCTAAGGCAAGACCATAGTCTCTCTTTCCCCATTCCTCTGATTTTGAATCACAAAAGTTTAAGAACATAGTTTGCAAAGGCCAAATTCCTTCTGAATGGCAGGAAAAGGGAAGAAGATAGGTGGGCAAAGGCAAAAGGTTATTCGGCTGCTGGAAGGAGAGGAAAAAAAGAGTCGGAAAATGCTAACAAATAAGTAATTTTCATTCTCATAATGCTTGGCATGTAGCAAGTACTCAACAAACATAACTATTATTACTATAAGTGGTAAGTAGCAGGAGTTGTATTAAATAGTAAAGAACTCCAGACCAATCCACTTTTATCCTTCTTTTAGCTTTTAACTAGTATCATGACAGGCAGAATAATGATCCCCAAAGATGTCTGCATCCTAATCTCTGGAACCTGTGGGTATGTCATTTTACATGGCAAAAGGGACTTTGCAGATGTGATTAAGTTAAGAATCTTGAGATGGGCAGGTTTTCTTGGACTAGTCAGGTGGGCCTAATCTAATCACATGGATCCTTAAAAGCAGAGCCTCCTTCCAGGCTATGATCAGAGGGAGAGGTGATGGCAGAGGAACCAGAGAGATAGCAGTGGGAGAAGGATTCAACCTGCCATTGCTGGATTTAAAGATGAGGAAGGAGCCATGAGCCAAGGAATGCAGGTTGCTGCTGTGGGCTGGAAGTCAAGGAAATGGGTTGTCCTATAGAGCCTCCAGAAAGGATGCATCCCTGCCCGCACCTTCATCCTTCCTGATGAGACTTCCAACCCATAGAACTGTAGATAATAAGTGGGTTTTTTTTAAGTCACTAAGCATGCCATTATTTCAGCAATAGGGAAATAATACAAGCATTGTTGTTCCCTTTACTCTCTTCCTGGCTACACTTGGGCCATCAGCCCCTACTCCTAGCACTGAACACTCATGCTCTGAGATGCCTGAGCCCTGGGAATCAATTCTGGAAGAAAGTAGTCACTTCTTTCCCATGTCCCCAACATTGGGAGAGAGAGTTCCAGCTGAGCAGGCAAACAGGGACCGGAAGAGCTCATCGGAAGAGCTCATCGCCAGGCCCTGTCCGGACTCTCACAGGATGATAATAAGCATGCTTTTCATCACAATGCTGTCTCCTCAGCTCACCTGAGCTCTGTCTCTTTCCTGGGTACCGCTGGACATTTATTCTTGTGTCCTACACCACAATTACAAAAAGTCTACCTTTAATTTATTAAAAGCAACCTTCTCCTTGCTGTGGCCTCCCTTACCCACTTTCCTTCCTACCTCTCCTCACCTCATCACTATGCTATAATCTCAGCCACTCCCTTTCCGTGTATTTCTTGGACCAGCCCAGCTATTTCCTACCTCAGCCTTTGCACCCACCTTCCCTCTGCCTGGAACACTTGCTTCATGTGGTGCTATGTCTCATTCTTTATATTTCAGCTCAAATGTCACCTCCACAGATTCCCCCTTCTCTCTCAGGCCGACAACAGTTCGTTTGCTTCACAGCACTTATCACCATTAGAAGCTAATTTGTTTTTGTGTTTATTCATTTACTTTCTGTGCTCCCTAAAATGTAAGTTCCATGAGATCAGGGACCTTGTCTGGTTTGTTTGCTACTCTGTTCCCAATGCCTGGAATAGCACTTGGCGGATCACTGACATCCAATAAGTGCTTGTGAAAGGGAGGGAGGAAGGCTTAGGTCCCTGTTTCCTGAGTCCCTAAGATCATTCAGGCTCTGCCTCAGGCCTGTTCCATTCTAGGTCAGAATTTAGTGCCTTCCTTGGCTTCTGAAACTGCTTCTTGGAGCTGTTTCCTGGTCCAGCCCTGAGCTCTACTAGGAGATCAGGCAAATTCAGTTCTGCCCTGTGAGTCTAGACCCAGGAGCATACCACTTGTGGACAGGGGCTCGTTCTGACATTTCAGCATGTGCTGAGTGTGCTGCACATTTTGGAGTCAGAGAATTGTGGAATGAATCATGGCCATGTCTCTTACCTTGTATGTTAGTCTTCTCAGGCTGCCATGACAGCATACCACAGACTGGGTGGCTCGAACAACAGAAATTTCTTTTCTCACAGTTCTAGAGGACAGAAGTCCAAGATCAAGGTGCCATCATAGTTAGTTCCTGGTAAGGCCTCTCTTCCTGGCTTGTGGATGGTACCTTCTACTGCATCTTCACATGGTGGAGAAAGAATGAGCTCTGGGCCGGGCGTGGTGGCTCGCGCCTGCAATCCTACCACTCTGGGAGGTCGAGGCGGGCGGATTGCTCGAGGTCAGGAGTTCGAAACCAGCCTGAGCAAGAGCAAGACCCCGTCTCTACTATAAATAGAAAGAAATTAATTGGCTAACTAATATATATAGAAAAAATTAGCCGGCCAGGGTGGCGCATGCCTGTAGTTCCAGCTACTTGGGAGGCTGAGGCAGCAGGATCGCTTGAGCCCAGGAGTTTGAGGTTGCTGTGAGCTAGGCTGACGCCACGGCACTCACTCTAGCCTGGGCAACAAAGCGAGACACGGTCTCAAAAAATATATATATAAATAAATAAAAAAGAAAGAAAGAGCGAGCTCTGGTGTCTCTTCTTACAAGGACACCAGTCTTTATGGGCTCAGAGCCCCACCCTTATGACCTCATTTAACTTTAATAATCTCCCAAAGGCCTTATCTCCAAATAGTCACATGGGGAGTTAGGGCTTCGACATGTGAATTTTGGGGCCCACAATTCAATCCATAACATCTTGTGACTCACCCATGCTGAGCCTTGGGTTTTTTGCCTGTAAATAAGGGTGGTAATACACACCTCTCACAGATCCTTCTCTAATGAATCTTCTTTGTAGATCTAAAGGAAAGCAACTGGCAGAACAATCGCCTGTATAACGTTATGTACCGTGTTTCCCCGAAAATAAGACAGGGTCTTATATTTATTTTTCCTCAAGAAGACACTTTAGGGCTATTTTCAGGGGATGTGTTATTTTCCCCTCAAAGCCTCAGCTTGCAGCACGCACAGGATGGCTGGGACCTGACAGGGGGGCCGACCTTGTTGGTGGGGCTGCCTGCACCTTTCCAGTCACCTCTGGGATAGTAGCTGTCACAATGGGGCAGATGAGAAGGGCTGCCCGTCTTCTTTACGCTCCGCCATGAAATGCATGGGTTGTGCAGATACGCTGTGTAGCCACGCCCATCACTAGGTCTTATTTTCGGGGTAGGGCTTATATTGCTCAAACGCTTAGAAATCCTGCTAGGGCTTATTTTATGGGTAGGTCTTATTTTCGCGGAAACACGGTAGTTTCTCTCTCTCACTCCTACTTCTGCAACCTCCGGCTGAAGGTCGGCCGTTTAGGGGCTGAGAAGCCCACGGTCAAGTGAGGTAGATCCTCACTTCCTCCCTTTCTGAAATAGCAGATGATCGAGTTCTCCTCGCAGATGGGGGTGGGGGCACGCTCTGGATGGCTAGGCCAGGTTCAGAGAACGCATTTCCGGCTGAGAGGGCCTTTCCAGTAAAGTTTACAAAACATTGATTCGTGAGCAGCGCCAACCTGATCATGTCCAGTGGGGCTGTGCTATGGAATAATTTTACAGAACAGGTTATAAAACGGTAAATAAATACTGACGCTGCTCTGCCACCCGTCAGCGGGAGGGAGACCTGACTGCTCTGGCCTTCAGTTTCCTCACCTGTCAGATGAGGGACTGAACCAGGAGACAAGAAAAAAGTGTGAGCAAGACTCAGGCTGGCAGGACAAAGGGCCCGGCTGCATGCGCTCCGCGGTCCATGCCAGGCCTGAAATCCCTTCAGGAAGCTGTCACCCAACTATTTCTCTCCAGGACGCTTTGTTTCCCGCGGGCCGGGGCGGGGGAGGGGTGGGAACGGCGGGAGGAGAGGGAGACGGGGCGGCTCCGCGGGGAACTGCGTCCACAGGCCGGCGCCATCCCTGCCCCGGGCGGCTCGGCGCGGAGGTCTGGGCGGGGCGCTCCTCCCCGGGGCACAGGCTGCCAAACTCCCACCCACCGCCACCGGCGAGGCCCCCGGGAGACCACAGAGCAGCTGGAATTCAAAGGAGCCTTCTCAGGTACAGGTGTGTGCATTCCAGGCCCGACGGCCGCCTCCCCCGCCACCTGTCCCGGGCCGTTTGTCCGAAGGCGCTATGCAAAATAAAGCCGCCTTGTTCCCCGCGCGCCTGGCAGCCCGGGGCTCCCGGGGGCTTTCTCGCTGAGAGGGAGGCCCCGGGCGCGGCGCGGCGCGGCGGCTGAATCACGGCGAGCCGAGCCTGCTTCCTTCCGCCGTGCTGGCCCCGGTGGGAATTCGCGGCGGTAGGCGGAAGAGGACGAGACCCAGCTCCCCGCTCTGCTGCTGCGACCGCGGGACGGGGTCAGCCCCGGCGGGCGGCTTGGAACTCAGGCCGGCGACCAGCTTGCAGCGGGAGGGGTTCCACATCGGGCCTCTAGGTGGCGCGGTCCTGCCCCAGGAGCCGCGCCTGGTCCCCCCGGCCCGGCCTGGGCACGCAGAGGGTGCGGGCACGGAATTACATCCCAGTTCTTTCCCCAGCTAGTGAGCCCCTCCACGAGCCGCCAACAGACAGCCCTAGAGGCGAAAAGGTCCCTGAAGTGGAGTTCAGCACGTGGGCAGGCATCACAGCGGGGCCGAAAAGCCATGGTCCGAAGTCTGAGTTCTGCTTCCAACTCTTCCCCTCCTAGTGGGCTCCCTGGTCTCTTCATTCATTTCGTAGTCCACTCCTCCCTCGCCCTCTCCATCCCGCTCTCCTTCCCTCCCTCCCTCTTCTGTGTGAACTGCTGAGGAGGGAATACATGGATGAATAAGAGAGCATCATCATTCCTTCTTCTTCCAAATAGAACTTCCCCAGCTTGACTCACAGCCTAGGGAAGAAACGTGTGCTTTTTTGAATGTTCCTGGAGAAAGCAGTTTTATAAGCAGATAATTATAATGTAGTGTGATACGGTTATAATAAAGGTATGTACCAAGTTTTATAGAAATTCAGGGAGAGGGAAATTAACTCTTCTAGGAAAGTTAAAAGAGAAATTGGGGTTTGAGGTTACAGTGAGTTACAATTGTACCACCCTGGGCAACAGAGCCAGTCCCTGTCTCTAAACAAAACAAAACAAAAAGAGTAGGTTTTTTTGGCCAGGCATGGTGGCTCCCAGCACATTAGGAGACCAAAGCAGGAGGATGGCTTGAGGTCTGGAGTTTGAGAGCAGCCTGGGTGACAAAGTGAGACCCTGTCTCAAAAGAAGAAAAATACAAGAAAGAAAGAAAGAAAGAAATTTAAAAAGAAAAAAGTAGGCATTGAACAACAGGAATGATGGAAATTCAGACAATAACAGCAGAATCAAAGAGGCAGGAGAGTACAGCCCATATTTGAAGAACAATAGCACTATATTCAGATGACATGAGTGTCTACACTGAAAACATACAAAAAAATCTAAGAAAGTATTATAGCTAATTAGACCTGATTTAAAAATATGCCTAAGAAAAATCAATGAATTTTTTTATTCTAAAAGTAAGCAATTAGTAAAAAGATTTTTCTTTAGCAAAATCATTTTGAATAAAATAAAATAAAAAAAGATTTTTCTTTCAGTAACAATAGCAACAACAAACAAAAGACCAAGAACTAAATGTGCAGGATGCAGATGAACAAAACTTCAGCACTTTCTGAAGGATGCTTGAAGATATAAGAGAAGTGCATTATCATTCTAAATGGGGAGACACAGCTATACATAAAACTGCAGTATGTAATAAGAGGAGGTACTTTCAAATCAACATCCTATGCATGTATTCTCCATAAAGAAGAGAGGGATAACTGGATAACCATTTGGAATAATTATAAAATAAGGTCTCTAATCTGTCACGGAATTAGAGTAAAATATAATAAATAAAATAGAATAAGGTCCCCATGTCACATCATACTCCAAAATAGATTCCAAAAAGATTCCATTCTTTTCTCCTCCCTCCCTTGTAACTTTAAATCTCCTTGCCAGAGTCCCTGTGAGCCAGTCCTTGTGTCTACAGGTGAAGTCCTCCCCAAAGACAGAAACCTGTGGACGCTGATGTTGGCAAACTCGGACTGTGCCTGAGTCCGTAAGTAAAGAAAATGGGAAGAATTTCTTTGCCTTCTTTGAGGAGCCAGACTGTTAGAGTATATCCTCAGACACAGAGACCTAGAATACCACTGAGATTAAAACAAACAGCAAGTGACATTTTGCCACATTGCCGAGAAGAGAACTTTTCAGCACAAATATCATAGTACTGTATTTCCCATATATTTCCTCCCTCTGTTATGGGTTGTGTCACCCAAAAAGATATGTTGAAGTCTTAACCCCCGCTACTTCAGAATGTAACTTTATTTAGAAATAAGATCGTTGCAGATGTAATTAGTTAAGCTAAAATGAGGTCATATTGAATTAGGGTGGATCCCTAGTTCAGCACGACTTGTGTGTCCTTATAAGAAGGGGCCACGTGAAGGCAGAAACACACACGGAGAAGCCATATGAGGACGGAAGCAGAGCTTGGGACACTACACCTACAAGTCAAGGAATGCCCAAGATGGCCAGCAACACCAGCAGCTAGAAGGGAGCCATGGAACAGATTCTCCCTCAGGAGGAGCCAACCCTGCCAACACCTTGACTCTGGACTTCCAACCTCCAGAACTGCGTGAGAAGAAACTTCTCCTGTTTTAAGTCCCCCAATTATAGCACTTGGTTGCAGCAGTGCTAGGAAACTAATACACTCTCTAAAAAGGGAGAGAGATTGTGTAGTCACTATTTGAGTGAATTCTTTCAAAGTCTACTAACCAACAAGTAAATGATATTTAATGCAGTTGTTCGACTTGTATTTTTAATGAAGTGACGATGCCGGTAACAGGTTTGCAAGGCTATTGGCAGGCAGATGAAGAGGGCTGAGCCCCCCACCCCAGCCCCTCGCCCCAACCTGTGCCCTGGCTTCCCCTCAGAAGACCAAAAGGCAACTTGGCTGGCTTCCCAGGCAGCTGCTCCTACCCCCGCCCCCCAAGGGGAAGCCACCCAAGCTTCCTTCATTACTTTGGGGCTGGAGTTAACTGCTGAGGGAAATGCCTCCCAAACAGCACCAAAAAAAAAAAAGGAAAGGGGGAACGCTGGAGCGAGGCAATCCAAGGTGTGGTATTTACCCTCAGACAAGCCCACTTGCTCCAGTGAAATTTACAGAGTAATCTCATCCTTCAGGCGTGAATCCAAGCTTGTCCAGAAGCTTGCGGGCAGTTTAGGTTTTCCAGCCACAATTTCCTAACAGGTATGGTGAGAATAACCGTCAGCTCTTTGAAGTGAAGGGAAAGATTCTTTGCACATCCCGGAACCTTTAGAGAGATAAGGGATGTCACAGGGTGAAGTCACATCAAAGATTTCAATTGCAGTGGCAATCTCATTGCTGCCCCCCAGCCTAACGCAAAACCATCTTTGCAGGATGGTTCATCCTGGGCCCTCTATGTTTGTTCCAGTTCTTTGTGCCTCTCCTCCCTGCCTCAAAGGCGTCATATGACTGCCTCCACTGTTTGGAATACTGTAACCAATTTTCGAAACACTGCCTCCCCTGTTCGTTACCTGGCCCCTCTCACTCATTCTCCAGGTTTCAGATTTCACATCATTTTCTGGAAATCGCCATTCTTCCTGCTCACAATTCTAGTTCCTATTTTTTTGGAAACAGTCTCACTTTGTCACCTGGGTGCAGTGGCATCATTGTAGCTCACTATAACCAACTCCTGGGCTCAAGCGAGCCTCCTGCTTCAGCCTCCCAAGTAGCTGGAATCATAGGCATGCGCCACCATGCCTGGCTAATTATTCTATTAATATTGTTAGTAGAGGTGGGGGTCTCACTTTTGCTCAGGCTGGTCTCGAACTCAAGTGCTCAAGTGATCCTCCCGCACTGGCCTCCCAGAGTGCTAGGATTACAGATGTGAACCATCGCACCTAGCCTGCTCAAAATTCTAGATAGAGGATAGTTAAAAGATAATTATAAAACTTGCATGATTAAGAGTGAGTTCGAGGCTTCCAGGAATAAGGTAACCTAATTATGTTCAAATTCTCCAATGCAATACAACTCCACCGTTTACAATGCTTGCAGAAAGACAGACAAACAACAACAAAAAGGAAATCCTTTGGAGGAGAAGAGGCAGCGCTGGTGAATCACAAACTGAAGGCAGCAGCTGCCCTGAAGGCAGCGCCCCACCCCAGGGGCCTAGAGTGTAGACCACGTGCTGGGAACGAGACAAAGACTACTGTTTAGAGCATGAAGGAAGATCAGAGACCTGTTTTAGAGCTGGACCTCTACAAAGGGCTATCTATACTTGGGAAAGAGTGAACTAGAAAAAAAAACTTCAGTAAAAGAAGAAGACTTCTCAGAAAAGAGTTTGTCTCTGCCTTGGCTCCAGGTAGATGCAGAGAGAGTCTTCCCAAAAAACTCACAGTCAAAGGGCTGAGCAACTATGGATAGGGGCCTGTCTTCCCATTACTTGAATTAAAAAAAAGTCAAACCTGAATACAGTCAAGCTTCTAGAATTCATGCCTAATACTGTGCACCAAAGGAATGAATTCAGTAAACCCCTATAGATTGTGGGGGTACTCTACAGGACAAATAACCCAATTTTTTCAATGAATAAATACAAGGGGGAAAAAAGAGATGGAAAGAAAACTTACCATCCAAAACTTACCAAAACTTACCAAGTTAAGGGGCTTGATATGCATAACAACCAATTGCAAGATGTAGAACTTATTTGGATTATGGTTCAAACAAAGACACAATAAAAAAATATGACTTTCATAAGATAATTGGAAATTGAACACTGCCTGGATATTGGATGATATTAAGAAATTAATGTCAATTATTTTAGGCATGACAATGGTATTGTAGTTTTGGGGTTTTTTTAAAAGTACTTATCACTTGGGGTATGGTGGTTCACACCTGTAATCCCAGCACACTGGGAGGCTAAAGTGGGAGGATTGCTTAAGGGTTTGAGACCAGCCTGGGCAATATAGCAAGACCTCATCTATAAAAAAAATGGAGTTAAAATAAGTAAAGTACTTACCTATTAATATTAGAGGTACATAGTGAAATATTTATGGATGCAATTATAAAATGTTGGAATTTACTCATAATGATACATGAGAGGGATGTGGATAGAGGTTATTAATAGAAACTAGAATGGCCATAAGTTGACAATTATTGAAGCTGGGTGATGGATAGATGGAATGCTATACTATTCTTTCTCATTTTGTATATATTTGAAATTATACATCATGAATTTAAAAATAAAGTAGACCAAACATGGCAATGCTTCAAGATGTCTTAAGAAAAATAATAAAAATGCTTTCTAAAGACATGTACCTTCTCCGGAGACCTCAGAAGTTTCCCGCTGGTAGCATTCCAACAAATATGAGTTCCCAATTGAAACACACATGACAAAACGAGGTTTTAAGACCAAGAGTCTGCAGAAAAAGCTGTAGAGCCAACATAAATATATTTAAGATGTTTAAAGAAATTAAAGAGATATAGTAGTTTCCCCCTTATCTGCAGTCTCACCTTCCATGGTTTCAATTACCCATGGCCAACTGTGATTTGAAAATATTATATGGAAAATTCCAGAAATAAAGGATTTGTAAGTTTTAAACTGTGAGATGCTCTGAGTAGTATATCGCACTGTCCTGCCCTGTTCCACCTGCGAAGTGAATCATCCCTTTGTATCTGTGCTGTATATGCTACCTGCCTATTAGTCACTTAGCCGTCTCGGTGATCAGATGGACTGTCGAAAAGTACTGCAGTGCTTGTGCGCAAGGAACCCTTATTTTACTTCATAATTGCCTCAAAACACAAGAGTAGTGATGCTGACAGTTTCGATTTGACAAAGAGAAGCCTTAATGTGCTTCCTTTAAATAAAAAGATAAAAGTTTTCAACAATGAAGGGAAAAAAATCATATGCTGAGGTTGCTAAGATCTATGGTAAAAACAAATCTATGAAATCGTGATGAAGGAAAAAGAAATTCATGAATAACATATATAGTGTTCAGTACTATCCACAGTTTCAGGCATCCACTGAGGGTCTTGGAACATGTCCCCTGAGTGTAAGGGGGTCCTATAGTAATTGAAAACGGCAAAAAGGATTGAGAAGCCATCAGAACAGAATAATTCTATTAATAGCAGCTGATGTAGTTTCAGACCAGTCGTCCCACTGAAAAACTATCAGGAAGTCCGTCTGAAGGCACCAGAGAGCTCCCAAATCAATATGGACTTACAGATCAAAGACCTGGACAGAAGGAACGTCCAGGGAGGCGAGGGCATCAGTGTCTGACAGTTTTCAGGAACAGGCCTGCTAAGGAAGAGGTATTCACCAAAGCCTTCCACGTGGGATGCAGAAGAGATACACCATACGGAATCAGTCCTCAGACCTTTTAGTCCCAGGATGCCTTTACAATCTTAAAAATTATTTAGGGCACCAAAGAACCTTTGTCTGTGTGGATTATATCTATCAATATTTACCATATGAAAACTGAAAACTAAGAATTTTAAAAGTATTTATTTTAAAAATATCAATAATAAACCCATTATATGTTAATATAAATAATATGTTCTATGAAAAATAGCTATAGGCTGGGCGCGGTGGCTCACACCTGTAATTTCAGCACTCTGGGAGCCTGAGGCGGGAGGATCGCTCAAGGTCAGGAGTTCGAAACCAGCCGAGCAAGAGCGAGACCCCATCTCTACTAAAAATAGAAAGAAATTAATTGGCCAACTAAAAATACATATAGAAAAATTAGCCAGGCATGGTGTCATATGCCTGTAGTCCCAGCTACTCGGGAGGCTGAGGCAGCAGGATTGCCTGAGCCCAGGAGTTTGAGGTTGCTGTGAGCTAGGCTGATGCCATGGCACTCTGGGCTGGGCACCACAGTGAGACTCTGTCTAAAAAAAAATAGCTATATTTTCTAGAACCAGAACAATTAGCAAGAAGCATGGCATTGTTTTACATTTTTGGAGGTTCTCTTTAATGTCCAGTTTAATGAGACACAGCTGGATTCTCATATCCGCTTCTGCATTTAAACATATGAAGAAAATCTGTCTTTACACAGATATGCAAGTAGAGTATTTGGGCATGTCACGGTGGCTCATGCCTATAATATCAGCACTCTGGGAGGCCGAGGTGGGAGGATCGCTCGAGCTCAGGAGTTCAAGACCAGCCTGAGCAAGAGCACGACCCCATCGCTACTAAAAATAGAAAAATTAGCCAGGTGTAGTGGTACATACCTGCAGTCCCAGCTACTCAGGAGGCTGAGACAGGAGGATTCCTTGAGCCCAGGAGTTTCAGGTTGCAGTGAGCTATGATGATGCCACTGTACTCTATCCAGAGCAACAGAGTGAGACCCTACCTCAAATGGGCGGGGGGTGGGGGGGAGAAGGAAATTGAATTCCTTTCCTCACTACCCTCCTCCCCACTCCTTGCTTAAAAAATTAAAGAAAAAAAAGAAAATGGAAGAATATTTTAATAGCCTTTTCAAATTTGTGAAGATTTTTCTTTGATACTACACCAAAATTCAGTAAATGGTAGTTTCTTGAAAATTTGTTGCAATGTGGACTCTAAAATCATATCAATGAACTTTTCATACTCTTGTACTTTAAAAATTCATTGGTCTATCTTGCACTTTAATCTTTCGCCTATGCATGATTTTGTAACATTCATTGATCATTTGGAAGATATTGGTTCACTGAGTTATGCAAACCTTCCGAATGTTGAAACATTTCATTATAAGATATCCAAAAATCACATTTGTTAATATCATCAGCAGTCTTATCAGAAAAACCTTTAACCATAGTTACTTACTAGTAATTCTTTCAAGTAAAAATAATGTTCCAGGAGGGCACAGGGCCTCACTTCTCTAATCTCAGAACTTTGGATGGCCAAGATGGGAGGATGGATTGAGGCCAAGAGTTCAAGACCAGCCTGGGCAATATAGTGAGACCCCGTCACTACAAAAAATAGAAAAAATTACCTGGGCATGGTGGCTCATGCCTATAGTCCCTGGTTACTCTGGAGGCTGAGGTAGGGGAGGATTTTGTGAGTTGAGGAGTTCAAGGCTGCAGTGAGGTAAGATGATGCCACTGTGCTCCAGCCAGGGCAACAGAGCAAGACACTATGTCTTAAAAATAAATAAATAAAAATAACATTCCATAAAAAAAAATGGCTAGTTTAGTGCACACATCAAACAATCTCACACTTTTTTTTTCCTGTAGATGTCATACTTTAGCATACAACAGAAATGTACTTTCCATCTTGCCACACAGAATATTAAGGGGAGTTGAGATTTAATAAAATTAATAATTTTTACTATTCGTCAAGGACATTCTTAAATGAAACTGAATTTTGTTTTCTTTTTACCGCACGTAGATGTTTTGGTGCTATTGCCTTGATTTGTGCTAAGGCATCAATGTCAGAACAACATTATCATCAGTGCTGATATCCACTCAATGAAAAAAAATCTAAATCAAAGCAATTTTGACCTTGTGGCCCCCCTGAATTTATCTCAGTGACTCCCAGGGGTCCAAAAACCACACTTAGACAATCACTGTCATGGGAGTAACCCAGAAATGAACCAGCTGTCTTGAGTAATGAAGCCCAACAGTAAATCATCTCAATCCCTGCAGTCCAAAAATAAAGGATACCCTCTCTTTAAGAAGATGACATCTTCCTGGGCTTCAAATTATTTCTACGCTATTTTATGTCTACTACCGTGTTTCCCAGAAAATAAGACCTACCAATAAAATAAGCCCTAGCAGGATTTCTAAGCATTTGCAAAATATAAGCCCTACCCTGAAAATAAGACCTAGTGATGGGCGTGGCTACGCAGTGTATCTGCACAACCCATGCATTTCGTCGCGGAGCGGTAAAGAAGACGGGCAGCCCTTCTCATCTGCCCCATGAGAGCTCTGTTGCTCAACATGAGAGATTGGGGCCAATGGTTCTAAAGGAAATAGAGTTGCAAGAAATTCAGGATGGAATTCAGGGTTTGGAGAGTTATGCTGATGTTCCAGAAGAAGACGATTTAACTATATTTGAATAAATGTAGATTGTTGTACATTAAAAAATATATACATTTAAAAAATACATTTAAAAAAAATAACACATTCGCTGAAAATAACGCCCTAGGGTGTCTTCTTGAGGAAAAATAAATATAAGACCCTGTCTTATTTTCGGGGAAACACGGTATCTGGCACTCAATCAAAAATAACCAATATATAAGAAGATAAGGCAAACTGAAAACCAAGGGAAAATGACAGACAATAATTAGACCTGTGAAGGTGCCAAAGAATGGACTTAATAGATAAGGATTGAAGATAACTATACTCAATATATTCAGTGAAATAGAAGACAAGAGGGAGATAGCACACAACTGGAAGCTAATTTTTTTTTTTTTTTTTTTTTTTACTTTTGGTGCTATTGGGATGGAATAGAAGCTATTTTTAAGAAAGCAAATTCTGTCCTAAGCATGATTTTAAATATACCAGGGTTTTTTTTCCCTCTCTTTTTCCTAACTTTTTGTTTTGGAAAATTACAAATATACTCAGAGTTAGAAAGAATAACATAATGGAACCTATGTATGCATCATCCAGTTTCAACAAATTTCAACTCACGGACAAAAATAAAATTTGGGATGTATATTTTGAACTTAGTTCACAGATGTCAGGAAAAATTATAAAATGCACCATTATCAATTTGAAAATAGCTTTTAACCTGGTTTCTTCAACAAGGTGCCTCTGTGGGAAAGAGTAACAGATATAATCTGTAAAGCCTTCTTATATGTTTCTCAGGAACTGAAAGAGTGAATAGCACTTGGTAGCAAATTATGTTCTTCATTGAATGGTTTCTATTTCTTTTATTTTAACAACATTGAAGACAGATTTAATCGAGTTGCCAGTTGATAAACCATTAACAGTGATTTGATCATATATTACTGTGGTTTTTGTCATAAATTCAGGAAAGAGCAAAGGAAATGCCTAACTATGTGAGAAGGGGGTTTTTCAATGCTATTTATAACAATGGAGATAAGAATAGAATTGATGTGAACCCTCTCTCATTCTAGCAATAAATAATATTGATCTATTGTATTAGAGTTCTCCAGAGAAGCAGAATCAATAGGAGGTCTATCTACCTGTTTACCCAGAGATTTTTAAAGAATTGGCTCATGCAATTGTGGCGATTGGCAAGTCTGAAATTTGTAAGGCAGGCTCGTGGGCTGCAGACTCAGGTAAGTGTAGATGTTAAAGTCTTGAGTTTGAATTCTGTAGGTCAGCAGGCAGGAAATTCAGGCAGGGTTTCTATGTTGGCAGTCTTGAGGGGAAACCTGTCTTTGCTCTTAAGGACTTTGACTAACTGGATGAGGCCCTCCCACACACTATGGAAGTCAATCTGCTTTATTCAAATTCTATGCATTTAAACATTAATTACATCTAAGAATACTTCACAGCAACATCCTGACTGATGTTTGACCAAGCGACTGGACACCACAGCCTAGCCAAAGTGACAATAACCATCACATTGTGGAACTAATTGGCAGAGAAAAATGTTGAATTTTCCATAAATGTTGGTTATATTTAATTTATCAAATTTTGGAGTATATAATGATGTTTTGATCAATTAGGTTTCAATAATAATTGGAAATGACAACATATTTTAATGTGAAGCTTTATTGTTATAGAACATTTTAAAAAGTATTAATACTTTACCTCTGTTCCTTCTGCTCAATTTTGCTGTGCAGATAAAACTGCTGTAAAAAGTAAAGTCTAACTTGTCAGGTGAGAAGTAATTTGGAAAAGAAAATATAGATACATATATATATGTGTGTGTATATAAAAAGTCTATTACTAAAATTTTTTCTAATTTTTAAACAGTAATTTATAAATATGCTTATTGCAGAGATGTATGAGAGCAAAGGATCAACAAAAGACTTTCAAGCAAAATTATATTAGGATAAGATTCTGGAAGGAAAAGTGAAATATAAAATTTCCAACTCTACAAAAGTTGTTTATGTATTTTTTTAGTAGCTGACAAATATAAAAGTCACTGTGGAATTTAGATTACTTGGATGTATTTAAATTGGTGAAACAATTATATTTTAAAATTATATGTATATTTACGTGTATATGTGTTTTTATATATTCAGAAATCACATTTTTTCAAAAGAAACAAGAAAATTTTAATGTCTAACTTAAAAATACATAAAAGAGTATACAGTTTTTCAAAATTCTATCATAGGGTACATGAGCCAAAAATGTTGAAAGCCATTCCTCCTGATGACCTGTCTTCAGGAAAGCGTAGAATCTCGGGAACTCCCCTCCCCTGACATCTACCTAGAAACATTTACTCATTTTTAAAATTCTTTTTTCCAGGATTTCCTACCGCAGTGAGCCCCACGATCCTCTCTGTCAGCCTTAGGCTCTTTTCCCTTTCTGGCCCAACCGTGCTCCCTTCCCTTCCCCCAGCTCTCTTCAAACCAGCCTGAAGCCCACGACCCTCTCTGCCTGGTCAGAGCTCTGACCTGCCTTGAAACTTGAAGGCATTTGTGCCCCCATAACTAAATGAACTTTTGCTGCCACCATCTGAATCACTTAATGGAAAAGTACAGTCGTCCCTTGGTATCCCTGGGGGATTGGTTCCAGGACTTCCCTTGAATACCAAAATCCCTGGATGCTCAAGTTCCTGATGTAAAATGGTGTAGTACTTTGCATATAACCTAACATACTTCCTTACACTTACATCATCTCTAGATTACTTATAATACCTAATATAGTATAAAAGCTGTGTAAGTACTTGTTAGGCTGTATTATTTAGGGAATAATGACAAGGAAAAAAAAAGTCTGCACATATTTAGTACAGACGCAATTTTTTTCCTAATATTTTCAGTCCTCAGTTGGTTGAATCTACCAATGCAGAACAGACGGATATAGAGGGCCAAATGTATGGAACCCTGGATCATTCAGGCTATCTCCAGAACAATCCATGTAGTCCTCTGTATCTTTCTTTGTCTTAAGTCTATGAATGACCTGAGCCTGAAGATTGACTTTGACCTCAAGGTGAGTGCCTGAAGGCACCATATAATCACAGTCCTGCATCAGTAGGTCCACTCTTGTTTAATACCTCTTAATGGCACCAAATAGCATGGACAATCGAATGCAATCTCCCAATCCCCCTCTTTGAAGGGGCCAACCTTATCTCACTAACCTCAGCTAAGGTCACCCTTCTTCTTTCTCACTGAATTCAATCACCCCATCTTCCTTCAGCTCCAGGTACAGGTCTAGCTCTCTTCTGATCTTTTCTTCTGCCTTTATCTTTAAGGTCCTTTAGCCAGGACTGCCTTCCAGACTCCTGAAGGTGAGGAACTGTCTCATTCTCTTCAAGTTTGTTGCAATTTGACAATATCTGTCAAAATATAAGATATCTGTCTATGGACCCACAAAAGACAATTCTAGAAATTCATTCTGAAGGAATATTCATGTAACTCCCAAAAATATATATGAAAAGATGCCTGTTGCAGCATCTTTTTTTTTTTTTGAGACAGAGTCTCACTCTGTTGCCCAGCCTAGAGTGCCGTGGCGTCAGCCTAGCTCACAGCAACCTCAAACTCCTGGGCTCAAGCGATCCTCTTACCTCAGCCTCCTGAGTAGCTGAGGCTACAGGCATGTACCACCATGCCTGGCTAATTTTTTTTCTATATATTTTTAGTTGTCCAGCTAATTTCTTTCTATTTCTTCTTCTTCTTCTTCTTTTTTTTTTTTTTTTTTTAGTAGAGACAGGGTCTCGCTCTTGCTCAGGCCGGTCTTGAACTCCTGAGCTCAAACAATCCTCCCACCTCGGCCTCCAGAGTGCTAGGATTACAGGTGTGAGCCACTGTGCCCAGCCATATTGCTGCATTTTTAAGGGAAAAAAGCTGTTAAAAATTTAAATATCCTTCAAGATAGGAATGGTTAAATAGTGATAAATATGCAGCCATTAAAAAGAATGAAGTGTAAGATAACTGCTATGGAAGATAAAAAAAGAAAAGAAAAGAAAAAGAATGAAGTAGATCAGTAAGTCCTGGCTTTGATAGAGGTCCATGGTACTGAATATTGTTAAGTGAAAAAAGGAAGTCACAGCACACTGTGGAGCATGCAATACCATTCATGTAAATAAGACAAAGCCACCACACCTGTGTGGATATAGAAAGGGTTCCAGAAGGCCTCATACCAACCAGGAGTGGAAAGGTAGGAGGAGGAGGGCATTACTTCTTTCCTTTACTCATTGCTACTTTGAGCATTTTACAGAAACTATGTGCTTGTGTAATAAGACATTTTATTAAAGCTCTTAAATGTTAAGGTAAATTTGAGGTAGGGGAGCTATTTGCAAATTGGTGTCATGCTAGGGAAAATAATCTTCCAAGGAGGTACCAAAAGTTTGAGGCAACCTCCCTGGCACCTGCTTTGAGCTGAGTAGGTGAGATGTGACCTATTGCCTGATGCTAGAATTGTCAGCTTACCGTCCACCGGGCTCACATCTTTTAGCATGAAGCTGTTGGATGGCACAGGCTGGGCCACCATGTGCATGGAAGCCATCAAGATTAGAATCGGCTCATTTCTTCTTGTGGGGGAGTCCCAGCCAAGGGAAAGTATGTTTTGCACCCTTGGGGAGAAAGGGCGAAAAAGGAGGGGAGGGGAGAAAAAAGGAGAAGAGCTCTTATCTCTGGAATTTTAGGGAAAAGAAAGATGAAGGAAGAAAAGAAAGGAAGAGAAAAAGAAAAGAAGGTAGGAAAACAATGAAAATTCTATCTGATTACTATTTTAATTTCTAAGCCATGTAAGATGGGAGGATAAATACACACCATAGGTTGTTTCTGAACAGCTAATATTTGGGAATGCTTGTTTTCCTGCTCAGCCAGTCTAGATAAACCAAGGTGCTTATTGCTGTATAACACATTATTCCAAAACCTAGTAGCTTAAAACAACAAACATTTATTATCTCACCCGGTTTCTGAGAATTGGGAATCCAGGAGCTGTTTAGCTGGGTGATTCCGGCTCAGGGTTTCTCACTAGCATGAAGTCAAGATGACAGCCAGGACAGCCGTCAGTCATCTGAAGGCCTGCCTGGGGCTGGCGACTCCAAGATGGCTCATTCTCATTGACCGGAGGCCCCAGCTCCTTGACAGCTGGGCCTCTCCCTAGGGCTGCTTGTGCATCCTCCTGACATGGCAGCTGGCCTCCCCTAGGAGTGGCCCAGAAGAGCAAGATAGAAGCCACAGTGTCTTTTATGACCTAGCCTGGAAAGTCACAGACCAATCGTCGCTTCTGCTGTACTCTATTGGCCACACAGACCATCCCTGACACAGTATGGGCTGAAACTGTAGAACATCATGACTATCAGAAGGTGGGGATCCCTCGGAGCCATCTTGGAGGCTGGTGAACACACAAGGCAACAGACGAGCTTCTGACAAGCAGTCTCTTCTCCAGCTGTCCACAATGACTCAGTAGCCTCTCTTATCAAATTTTCTCTGGGAGGCTTATCACTCAGCAATTTCTCTTCTACTTATATTTTCTGGAGACATGTGTACTGATGAGCAGAAATATTCCTAGAAGCATTGTTTGTAATAGCCAACAAATGATGATAGCCCAAACACCACTCAGCAACTGAATACATGAATTGTGCTGTATTCATATGACAGAATACTTCACAACAATGAATAAACCAACTCTAGCCGTATGCAGCGACCTAGACAAATCTCATGTTAAGCAGAAGCCAAACGAATATACACTGTGTTAATTCCTATTTAGATAAAGCTCAACAACAACCAAAACGAAACTATACTGTTTAGGGCTGCCTACCTAGGTGTTCGAACTATAAGGAAAGCAAGTAAATAATTAATGTAAGAGGCAGAGGAGTGATTGCTTTTAGGGGTGATGGAAGGTTAAGTTATGACCAGGAGGGGCGGGGATGAGGCTTCTGACAAAGTTCTATTTCTTTGCCAGAGTGCTGACTGCAATTGTTTCCTTAGCCATACATTTATGGTTTGTGCACTTTTCTGTGTATGTATCATATTTCACAATCCAAAAAGTTTTTCAAAAATATCTTTGGGGCCAAGTATGGTGGCTCACACCTGTAATCCTAGCACTCTGGGAGGCCAAAAGTGGGAGGATTGCTTGAGGTCAGAAGTTCAAGACCAGCTTGAGCAAAACTGAGACCCTGTCTCTACTAAAAATAGAAAAAAATTAGCTGGGCATGATGGTGAGCACCTGTAGTCCCAGCTACTTGGGAGGCTGAGGCTGGAGGATCACTTGAGCCGAGGAGTTTGAGGCTGCAGTGAGTTATGATGACACCACTGCACTCTACCCAGGGTGAGAGAGTGAGACTCTGCCTCAAGAAAAAAAAAACATCTTTGGAATGGTTTTAGCAATAGATTCTGGGCTTAATGCTCTAAGACCCTCATTTAGAAAACAAATAATTGACAATGATGATAAGAAAAATGGGTCTGATGCACACGTGGCCCGTTCCTCTATCAGTGCTGGTGATGGGGATTTGTGGCGAGCCTGGGGAAGTTCATACTCTCAGATCAGTGACATGCAGTGAACCCTGACCCCTGGTGCCCATGGCTGCAAAGCCTCACGTTTGGATGCTGGGAACAAAATCCCTACTGTGGTGACCTCTGAGCTTCTCCTTCCAGAAACCTTGGTCCTGGAGGAATTTCAGTCTGGTTCTGCCATCATGGGTCCCCCCCCACAACCCATCCTTCTTTGCCGGCTCCCTCCCACCCCTTCCTATCCTAGCTTTTCTGAATTTCTTTTGTTAAGCTGACAGAAGCCATAATTGAGCCCCCTGACAAGAGCTGGACTGTGCTTTTCTCTCTCTTTTCCTTTCTTGAAATCTACAATGAGCCTTCCAAGTTCATTACAGCAGATGGTCCTGGTCAGGACCCAGGGCCCGGTGGCAGAAGCTTATTATCCAGCCTCAGGGACAGTGAGAACTGGCTGGCAGCCGCAGTCATTCTGAAGCAGTCATGTCCAATTAGAAGAAACATTAGGCACTTTCCTTCTGGAGCCCCATTAACAAATTAGTCCTACCACAAACTGAGAGAGACTGGATGGGACCAAATACCTTTTGACCACTGGATAATTTGATAATTTGTAGAAGAAACAGTGCAGAACACTGCTCTGTGTGTGTGTGTGTGTGTGTGTGTGTTGAAGGTAGGAGGTGGCAGGTGCTTAGGGAGGTGGATTTGACCCCATATGCTTGTGCCACCCAGGAATGAAACCTTTCCAATACTGAGTATCGCTTGTTATTGGGTTAAAATGGTCAGGGAATTGGCAATAATGGCAGTCTTTTCTGTGGTTGGTATTTTACCCCACTGGACTTGCTGGGTTGGCGGAGCCATTGTGTCTGCCCTCAACCAGGGCATTGTGTCCCTATAAACCTTTATAAGTTTTAGTTCTGGAGAGAGGGCTAGGGGCTATCAATGCCCCCAAGTGTCTGCCATCGTGAAATAATCTTAAGTCACTATTTTAAAGTTATATTAGGGTTTCAAAATATTGATGGGAAATGGCTTGCTCAGAGAGAAGTATTAATTAGACCTCTGAGATTTTTAAAATTCCAAAGTCTGAATCACAAATAAGCTCAGGGAACAACTGCACTCAAATTATCATCACAAATTCAAATTGCCATTTTAGGTTCATTTGCAATAGAGCAAAGGATTGGAGCAAGTCCTCTAAAGAGGAGAGAGGGAAAGGAAGATGAAGTAAAGAAAAAGATGTTACTGGTGACAACACTATTTCTATTTCTGATCTACAGCTGAAAAACTAAGAAATCTAGAAGCAAAAGTCTCCAGAGAAGATCTATACTATTTCTCATTCCATGACAGGTTATTAATCCTAGAATCTCTCATTAGAAAAATTCCTGTACCAACTCTCATTTAGTGCAGGACTGTTCTTTTTACTTACTATAGATTTTATACATGTAAACAAATAATAAGAGGATCTTATAAACAACTTCATGCCAATATATTCAACAACCTGGATAAAATGGACAGATTCCTTCAAAAATACAACTTATCAAAATCGACAAAAAGAGAAATAAAAAAATCTAAGTAGCTTCATATCTATTAATATTATGTATATTGAATTCACACACACACACACAAATTTCCAGGCCCATATGACTTCACTGGTGAATTCTATCAAAGATTTAAGAGAGAAGTAATACTAGTCCTACATGAACTCTTTCAGAAAAATAAAGGAGGAAGAAATGTTTTACAACTTGTTTTCTGAGTCTAGTATAACCCTGACATCAAAACATTAATAAATACAGAAAAAGCATTTGACAAAATTCAACGCCTTTGAGTTCAAAATTCAACACATCAAAGATCTCAGTAAACTAAGAGAAGGGAACTTGCTTCACCCAATTAAAGCCAACTACAGGCCAGGCATGGTGGCTCACGCCTGTAATCCTAGCACTCTGGGAGGCCCAGGTGAGGTGGGAGGATTGCTTGGGTTCAGGAATTTGAGACCAACCTGAGCAAGAGTGAGCCCTCCGTCTCTACTATAAATAGAAAAATTAGCCTGTCGTAGTGATGCATGCCTATAGTCCCAGCTACTCAGGAAGCTGAGGAAGAGGATGGATCCCTTGAGCCCAGGAGTTTGAGGTTGCAGTAAGCTACAATGATGCCACTGCATTCTACTCAAGGGTAACAGAGCAAGACTCTGTCTCAAAAAAAAAAAAAGAATTAAAATAAAGGCAACTATTATACAGAAACCTTCAGCTAGTATCATATTTAATGGTGACATGTTAAAGCATTTCTCACTAAGTATGGGAATAAGGCAAGGATGTCTACTGTTACCATTTTATTCAAATTGAGGCATGAAAAAGAAATAAAGGTCATAGAATTTGGAAAGAAGGAACTGAAACTGTCAATGTTTGCAGACAATTTGATTGTGTCCATAGAAAACCTTATGGAAGCTACAAAATAACTACTAGATCTTACAAGTGAATTTAGCAAGGTTGCAAGATATAAGCTCAATACATACAATAGGTCCATAAATACAAAAATTAATTGTATCCCTCTATATTAACAACAAACAATTGAAAAATAAAAATTACAAAATGTATTATTTACAATAACGTCAAAAAACATCAACTATTTAGGATGAAATTTAGCAAAAAATGTGTAAAAGCTCTACACTGAAACAACAAAACATTGCCGAGAGGCCAGGTGCGGTGGCTCATGCCTGTAATCCTAGCACTCTGGGAGGCAGATGTGGGAGGATCGCTCAAAGTCAGGAGTTCGAAACCAGCCTGAGCAAGAGTGAGACTCTGTCTCTACTAAAAAAATAGAAAGAAATTAATTGGCCAACTAAAAAAATATATAGAAAAAATTAGCTGGGCATAGTGGCACATGCCTGTAGTCCCAGCTACTCAGGAGGCTGAGGCAGAAAGATTGCTTGAGCCCAGGAGTTTGAGGTTGCTGTGAGCTAGGCTGATGCCACGGCACTCTAGGCTGGGCAAAAGAGTGAGACTGTGTCTCCAAAAAAAAAAAAAAAAATTGCTGCGAAAAATTGCAAAAGACCCAAACAAATTGAGATATGCTACATTCATAAGTTAAAAGCCTCAACGTTATTAATATGTCCATTCTCCCAACAGAACAGAATGAAGAATCTAGAAATGAACTCACCCATATATGGTCAATTGATTTTCAACCAAAGTGCTTAGTCAATTCAACAGAGAAAGAAAAGCTTTTTTTTTTTTTTTTTTACAAATGGTGCTGAAACAACTTTATATATTTTAATTCCAACCCAAACTCACTCCACACATAAAATTAATTTTAAATGAAACACAGACCAAATGTAAAAGCCAAAACCGTAAAGCTTCCAGAAATCAAAACACAATCCTGAGATTAGCAAAGATTCCTTGGACAGGATGAAAAAAATATTAGCTATTAGAGAATAAATTAATAAATTTGACTTTGTAACTATTTCTACTCTCCAAAGATCATACATGAGCAAGCCACAGACTGGGAGAAAATATTCACAATGCATATATGTGACAAATGTCTTGAATCCCAATATAAAAGAATCCACACAAATCAACGATAAGAAAACCAACCCATTTTTTAAAATGGTCAAAATTTGGCAAGAAACTTTACCACAGAAGATATACAAATGGTTCATGAGCACAAGAAATTATGTTCAACATTATGAGTCATCAAGTTAAGGCATACAAAAGCCACAATAATAGCTAAATTTTAAAAGACTGATAATTACAAGAGTTGACAAGGATGTGGAACCATCAGAATCTCATACATATATAGATGATGGATGGTAAAATGGTACAAACACCTTGGAAAAACAGATTGTAAATTTCTTATAAAAATGATAAATAGGTCGGTCGCCGTGGCTCACGCCTGTAATCCTAGCATTCTGGGAGGCCGAGGCGGGCAGATCGCTCAAGGTCAGGAGTTCGAAACCAGCCTGAGCAAAAGCGAGACCCGTCTCTACTATAAATAGAAAGAAATTAATTGGCCAACTAATACATATACAAAAAATTAGCCGGGCATGGTGGCACATGCCTGTAGTCCCAGCTACTTGGGAGGCTGAGGCAGAGGATTGCTTGAGCCCAGGAGTTTGAGGCTGCTGTGAGCTAGGCTGAGGTCACGGCACTCACTCTAGCCTGGGCAACAAAGTGAGACTCTGTCTCAAAAAAAAAAAAAAAAGATAAATACAGCTTTGGTCCAGTGGTGGTATCGCTGAGCCAGTGGCGCCCTCCCTCCGCTCTCCACGCCCGCGCTCCGGCTGTCCGCCCGCTCTGCCACCATGACGGAACAGGCCCTCTCCTTTGCCAAGGACTTCCTGCCCGGGGGCATCGCCACCACTATCTCCAAGAGGGCCGTGGCCGCGATCGAACGGGTCAAGCTGCTGCTGCAGGTGCAACATGCCAGCAAGCAGATCGCGGCCGACAGGCGGTACAAGGGCACGGTGGCCTGCATGGCGCGCATGCCCAAGGAGCAGGGCGTGTTGTCCTTCCGGAGCGCAGCCTGGCCCACGTCACCCGCTACTTCCCCACGGGAGCCCTCAACCTCGCCTTCAAGGATAAGTACAAGCAGATCTTCCTAGGGGGCGTGCACGAGCGCACGCAGTTCTGGAGGTATTCCGCGGGCAGCCTGGCCTCCGGAGGGGCCGCCGGGGCCAGCTCCCTCTGTGTCGCGTACCCGCTGGATTTCGCCAGGACGCGCTCGGCTGCCGACGTGGGGAAGTCGGGCTCAGAGCGGGAGTTCAAGGGCCTGGGAGACCGTCTGGTGAAGATCACCACGTCCGACGGCATCCGGGGCCTGTATCAGGGCTCCAGCGTCTCGGTGCAGGGCATCATCGTCTGCCGCGCGGCCTACTTCGGGGTATACGACACGGCGGAAGGCGTGCTCCCTGACCCCAAGAACGCGCACGCCGTGGCGAGCTGGATGATGGCCCAGCCCGCGACAGCCGTGGCCGGCGTGGTCTCCTACCCCTTCCACACGGTGCGGCGGCAGATGATGATGCAGTCCCGGCGCAAAGGAGCTGACGTCATGGACAAGGGGACCGTGGACTGTTGGAGGAAGATCTTCAGAGACAAGGGCGGCAAAGCCTTCTTCAAGGGTGCCTGGTCCAACGTCCTCAGGGGCATGGCGGGACGCCTTCCTGCTGGTCCTGTACGATGAGCTGAAGAAAGTCATCAAAGGGCGTCTGTCCCCAACCGGGCCTGGGGACCAGGAGAGTCCTGTAGAATTCTTACCTGTGACGGACCATCAACCTTCTAGAAATTCCAGTGGCCTGTCCTGGCCAGATCATGTCTGTAGAGGGCTGGGGGAAGGCTCTAGAAGGGGGCTTGCGATCATGCTGACCATTGGCAGCCGATTCCATGTATTGGTTATTGGGGGGAGGGGAACCCGGACATCGTGTGAGCCACTCAGACCTAGAGTCCACATGCTTGTAGGACCCGTGTTGTGTTTATTTATTTAAAAAAGAATCATGTCTCCATTTGTATTTAAGCACTAGCTAGCTCCTCTTTTGCACAACGAGTGTCTGCAATCGTGTTCTCTGTGGGGCATTCTGCAAAACAATAAAAACAGGACACAGAGTCAAAAAAAAAAAAAGATAAATACACCTATTTTATGATCCAGCAAATTCCACTTCTAGGTACAAACATATGTCTACAAAATCACTTCATATGTATGTTTATAGTAGCTGCCATGATCTGAATGTGTCCCCCAAAATTCATGTGTTGGAAACTTAATCCCAATACAACACTGTTGGAAGGTACAGCCTTTAGGGAGGTATTTGGGAGGCAGAGCCCTCCTGAGTGGATTAATATCATTATGAAAGGGCCTGATGAGGGAGTTTGCCCCCTTTTTGCCTTACCACCTTCTCTCCATGTGAGGATACAGTGTTTCTCCCCTTCAGAGGATGCAGTCTTCAAGGTGCCCTCTTGGAAGCAAAGAGCAGCCTTCACCTGACCCTGATGCCTTGATCTTGGATCTTCCAGGCTCTAGAACTATGAGAAATAAATTTCTGTTCTTTATAAATTACCTAGTCTGTGGTAGTCTATTATAGCAGCATAAACAGACTAAGACAGTAGCGTTATTCCCAATAGCCAAAAATTAGAAATCAATCAAATGTTCATCAATAGATAAACAAATCGAGGTACAGCTACATAGTGGAATATTGCTCAGCAATTTAAAAACAGTGACCTGGGCCTGGTGTGGTGGCTCACACCTGTAATCCTAGCACTCTGGGAGGCTGAGGCAGGTGGATCGTTTGAACTCAGGAGTTCAAGACCAGTCTGAGCAAGAGTGAAACCCCATCTCTACTAAAAAAAAAAAAAAAAATAGAAATTAGCTGGATATCTATCTATCTATATATATATAAAATAGTCAGGAATGGTGGCGCATACCTGTAGTCCCAGTTACTTGGGAGGATTGCTTGAGCCCAGGAGTTTGAGGTTGCTGTGAGCTAGGCTGACACCACGGCACTCTAGCCCAAGCAACAGAGTGAGACTCTGTCTCAAAAACAACAACAAAGACAAAACAAAAACAGTGAAGTGTTAATATATACAATAACATGGTTGAATCTCACAGTTATCATTCTGGGTGAAAGAAGCCAGACAAAAAGAGTACTCTGTGTATTCTATTTATATGAAGTTCTATAACAAGCAAAACTGACTTATGGTGATAGAAACTGGATCAATGGTGAGCTGGGTGAGCAGTGATCACACAGGGGGAGAAGAGAACTCTCTGAGGTTAAAACATGTTCTACATCTTGATTGGCATGGTGGGTAAATGGTTTTATACATATAAAGACATAGCCATCTGTGTGTTGAAATGGATGCTTTTCCTGTGCATAACTATACCTCAATCAAGCTTTGTTTTTTTCTTTTTCTTTTCTTTTTTTTTTTTTTTGAGACAGAGTCTCACTCTATTGCCTGGGCTTGAGTGCTGTGGCATCAGCCTAGCTCACAGCAACCTCAAACTCCTGGGCTCAAGCAATCGTTCTGCCTCAGCCTCCTGAGTAGCTGGGACTACAGGCATGTGCCACCATGCCTGGCTAATATTTTCTATAGATTTTTAGTTGTCCAGCTAATTTCTTTCTATTTTTAGTAGAGACAGGGTCTCACTCTTGCTCAGGCTGGTCTTGAACTCCTGATCTCCTCCCTATCCTTCTACCTCAGCCTCCCAGAATGCTAGGATTACAGGGGTGAGCCACCATGCCTGGCCTGTTGTTTTCTTTTTTTACATAGTAGTACCAGACTAGGAAGAGATCTGAAGATTGAAGGAGGAGCTTGGATTTTGTCCTGCAGCCAACAAGAAACCATCACAGTTGCTTACCAGGGAGTGATAGGATGAAATTAAACTGAATCATTTTAATTCATCAAATAACTCTTGGGGCAAGGCATTGTGTAGCAATTTCTGTTCTTTATAAATTGTCTGGTCTTTGGTATAGCAATTAAGATGGAAATAACACAAATAAAAGCCATTTCTTCTTGCATTAGGTTTTACCTGTTCCATAGCCAAAGCACTTCCAAGTACACTGAGTAGATTAGACACCACCCCAAACAACCTTCTAAGATAGAGGAGAAAGGTTTCTAAGTCCCTTTTACATAGTAGATATCTGATGCTCAGGTCAGTATGTGGGGAAGTGAGGACCAGCTCTTCCAATTACAAATTCAACAGTCTTTTGTAATTTACACTTACATGGAGCTTAACAATCTACAAATGATTTCCACACATAGAATCCCTTTATACCCCAAACAATCCCATGACGTATCTGCTTTTATCCTCATTCTGGGGACAAAGAAAATGAAATTCAAAAAGGTTCAGAGAATTTCTCAAGAATGCAGAGAGAGTCAAATTCAAAGGCCAGGACTCGGACCTGGCTCTTCTGATTCTACAATTAGCCTGACCTCAGCTCATGGCCTCTCTGAGTCCTTGTTCTGTGGATCGGAGCTTTGCCAGGCCCGGAGCCACAGCTTCTGTGCAAGCCCTTCCTGCAGAAGCTCCTGACAGCCCACTCAGACCTCAGACAGCCATTGCAGCCAGACTTGGGTCCCTCGCCAGTGATTCCCATCTTAAAACTGTCACAAAAGAGTTAGTATGTCCTTACTAAGAAAAAAAAGTAATTATGAGAGGGGATGGCTATGCTAATTAGCTTGATTGTGATGATCATTTTACAATGTATACCTGTAGCAAAACATCATGTGTACACCTTAAATATATACAAAATCTATTTGTCAATTGTACCTCAATAAAGCTGAAAAAAAAAAGTTGGTATGATGGGACTTCCTTTCTGGTTTAGACTAGGTTTTATTCATCTCACTTTCTCTCTCTTTCTCTCTTTCCCCACCCCCTCCTTATTTCAAAACCTTATGAGTTTCTCAAATTTATTATAAAAGCAATACATGATTACTGTGAAAACAAAACAAAACAAAACAAAAGTAATATACAAATTTATGACTTAGATTTTGGGGGAAAAAATGCCTCAAATTTCAATAGTGAGTATTTTTTTCAGTGGGAACAAATTTATGTGACACTGCTGTGAAAAGTTTTGTGGTTGATGAAAAGTGACACTCTACCTACTTAACTCATCTCCATCATCGCCGGATTCCTGAAGCCATGTGAGTTTGCAACCCCTCCTGTGTGCCCAGTCCTCATCCTTGAACTAGGTATTCCCTTTATTGGGGTGGGGAAAATTCCAGCTCACACTTATTGGTGGTTCCTATGAATTAACTGTCTTTACAGGTACCCAGAGAAAGGCACTATTCTCCTTATTTTCCAGATAAGGTCATGAGGAGTTGAAGCTCAAGGTTATGTAGCCTGTTCAACACTAGTGAACAGAGGAGGTAGAGTCAAATGCAGAAATCTAATTCTGAAACCCCGTGCATTTCATCCTAGACTGTACCACCTCCTTAAAGAGACCCAAGCCAGCCTTACAATGACTCGGAAGGCAGGTTCAGCAGAGGGCTGAAAATGCAGGCAAACCTGACTTCACATGACCACATACAGGGCAACAACCTGCTCGAAGGGCTTGGACTTCAGTTGGACTTCGCAGGGGGTTCTTGGCTCCATACGGAATAAGTCCTGAGCAGGAGGCTTTCAGGTTGTGTGACAAACCAAGGGAAAGATGGGGGGGGCAGTGAGGGGAGCGCCGTGGGAGGCAATGGAAAAGCAAAGTCTGCTTAGCATCCTCCAAGTTGATTATTTCTGTTTTTATGAACTTCGTTTCCTTTCCTGCCTCCCTCCTCCCTCCCTCCCTTCCTTTCTTTCTTCCTTCTCAATCTCCCCCTTTCCTTTTCCATCCAACTGAAACCTGTGGGAAATGGTTGGTATCCTCCTGAGCTGAAACCTTTTAAAAAATTTTTTAATCTGATTTCAGAGAGGCGTGTGTTGATCCCTCCATTGTCTATGATGGAATAAAAATCTCAGACCTGTAATTATCTCTTCTCCTGGCAGGCCTTAAGATGAAACAGACAGGAAGACCTGAGCGGATTCTTCTCAGATGCTACCTCTTAGCACTGGGCTTTGCGAGCCTGTTATTTGGGGCGCTGCAGAAGGCAAGGCCCTATCCCGCCAGGGATCAATGGGAAAATAAGCAGTTGCTGGTGAATAGACTGCGGTCTCCTGCAGTTGTCAGGCCTCCTTGGTAATGGCTATTTATCCCCACTTAATTGCTACCTGGGCTCCCCCTCACTCTGTGATGGCTGGCACTTCCCACCACTGCCACCCTGGGCAAACGCAGGGCAGCCTGCAGAGGTGCGGCATGCCTGCCCGCCGCCGGCCCCTTCACAGAGGCTGGGGATGCCCATGGTGACCTCAGCAAGGTTGATAGTGGTGACATCATCATTTACTGACTCTCTACTGAGTGGTGCCACCCTGATCGCCAATGCCTGGTGACAGTTGTGCTGTCTCAGTCCCAGATCTGCTGGCCTGTCATGCTGAGTGGCCAGGTAGGCCTGCATGACAGCACTTCTCTATGACAACAAACACTCTGAAGCTGAAAAAATATCTGTGTTCCTGGAGAGTGGAACATCCCAGAGAACCGCAGAGAAAGGGGACCTAAGCCCATCTATGCCTGCATCTCTTGTTATGTGATATGATAAATAAGTACCCTAAAAAAAAAAGAAAGAAAAAGAGCACATAAGCAAAAATCCCATACAAAATATTACAAACCAAACCAAGTGTTATATAATAAGCACATTATAGCATGAACAAATTTGGAAAATGTATACTAGCTTGAACATGGAAAATCAAATGCTGTACTTTATAATTTAACCCAGTTTAAATAAAAAACTTAACATTAAAAAAAAATTCTGTGTTTACTTAGTGGGCTGCTTCTCAGAGCGCTACGCACATGTGACTTGCCATATTACTTTTGGGTATCACTTTTACCTGGTCTGGGTTAGGCAAGTTTCATTGTCATTTCCATTTAGTTTGAGTGGGTGGTCTGCCTGGAGTCCAAGGCTGGGAAGATTGTGAGATCCTCTCTGGGCTTGGCAGGAAAGAAGGCCAAGATCTCTGGGTGAGCTGTGCCAGGACATCACGGGGGCAGGAAATGGGGCCGGGGCCCTGTATCTGCTGTCCTTGCTCTTTTGGAAAGAGTCACTTTATCCGAATTCTTCACACCAGAAAGTGAAACCCTAAAAACAGACTTTATACCTTCATTGGTCAGACTGTTTTTTGGGAAATATTTCTTTTTTATCTAACTTAAATTTAATGCCATTTTTTAATTATAAAAAATAGGCCAGATGCGGTGGCTCACGCCTGTAATCCTAGCACTCTGCGAGGCCAAGGCGGGCAGATCGCTCAAGGTCAGGAGTTAGAAACCAGCCTGAGCAAGAGTGAGACCCCATCTCTACTAAAAATAGAAAGAAATTAATTGGCCGACTAAAAATATATAGAAAAAATTAGCCGGGCATGGTGGTGCATGCCTGTAGTCCCAGCTACTGGGGAGGCTGAGGCAGGAGGATCGCTTGAGCCCAGGAGTTTGAGGTTGCTGTGAGCTAGGCTGACACTACGGCACTCTAGCCAGGGCAACAGAGTGGGACTCTGTCTCAAAAAAAAAAAAAAAAAAAAGAGGAGGCTGAAAAAAAGTCCTCATCATCTTTTGATTGATTGACTCCATTTACTTGGCATGTGTTAGCTATGTGTCAGCGTTTGATACTCTGTCTGAATCAAAAAAATTCCATATTTTAGAAGCTTGTTTTGATTTAAAGCGATTAAATAAAAATGGTATTTCTGAGTAGATCCGGTCCATCTCAGGAGTAAGTGGGAACTCTATTGTAGAACCGTGTACCCAAATCCTTGAAAAAAAGGGTTTTTTCCCTCAAAGAAAGTCCCTTATGAAAGTTTTAGCCCTTAGGCAAAAAGAGCTTCAGTTATTCAAAATTCCCCTCTACTTCAACAAATATATTTTCCTGCTTATCAGGTATAAGGAACAATGCTCAGTCCTACACGAAACTTTTAAAACTTTAAAAGTCTAAGGCACAATGAATGCCAAGACCATTCATTGGGGAAATAATCTTTCCAACTAATGATATCCACATGCAAATGAATGAATCTGGACCCCTATCTCACACCATATACAAAAATTAACTCAAAATGGATCAAAGACTTAAATGTAAAAGCTAAAAACTATGAGACTATTAGAAGAAAGTATAGGTATAAATATTCATGACCTTGTGTTAGGCAATGATTTCTTTGATATGACATTAAATGCACAAGCAATGAAAGAAAAAATAGATAAGTTGGACTTCATCATAATTTGAAATTTTTGTGCTTCAAAGACCATTATCAAGAAAAGACAATGCAAAGAATGGGAGAAAATATTTATACATTATTTGATATGTTTGATATAGTATCCAGAATATATAAAGAACAATTACACCTTACCAACAAAAAGACGCTATCCTGACAAAGGCAAGGCAAAAAAAACCTCCTAATTTTAGAAGATTTGAATAGACATTTCTTCAAAGAAAATATGCAAATGTCCAATAAGCATATGAAAAACACTCAGAATTACTAGTCCTCGGGGAAATGCAAATCAAAACTGCAATGAGATGCTACTCCACATCTACTAGGAGAGCTCTAATGAAACAGATAGACAATAGCAAGTGTAGACAAGGAAAATTCGGAACCCTCATACATAGCTGGTGGGAATGTAAAATGGTGAAGCCACTTACATTCTTAAAAAAGTATGGCAGTACCTTAAAAAGTTAAACATAGAATTACTATGCAATTCTATGCATAGAATTGACCCAGAAATTCTATTCTTAGTTCAAGAGAACTGAAAATGATATGTCCGCCCAAAACCAAAAACTTTTTTTTTGAGAGAGAGAGAGTCTCTGTTGTCCAGGCTAGAGTGCCATGGTGTCAGCCTAGGTCACTGCAATCTCAAACTCCTGGGCTCAAGCGATCCTCCTACCTCAGCCTCCCGAGTAGCTGGGACTACAGGCATGCACCACTATGCCCGGCTAATTTTTTCTATCTATATTTTTAGTTGCCCAGCTAATTTCTTTCTATTTTTCTAGTAGAGATGGGGGTCTTGCTCTTGCTCAGTCTGGTCTTGAACTCCTGAGCTCAAACAGTCCACCCACCTCAGCCTCCCAGAGTGCTAGGATTACAGGCGTCAGCCACCACGCCTGGCCCTCACACAAAAACTTGAACAGGAAAATTCATTGCAGCATTATTTATAGTAGCCAAAAAGTAGAAACAATCCAAATGTCCCATCAACAATGAATGGATAAATGAAATGTAATACAGGTTGAACATCCCAAATCTAAAAATCTGAAATCCAAAATGCTCTGAATCCAAAACTTTTGAGCAGCAACATGACACTCAAAAGAAATGTTGATTCTAACATTTCAGATTTTGGATTTTTGAATTTCAGATATTCAGCCAGTAAGTATGATGCAAATATTCCAAAACTGACAAAAATCCAAAATTTGAAACACTTCTGGTCCTGAGCATTTTGAGTAAGGGATATACTCAACCTGTATATCCACACGATGGAGCATTATGGAGCCATAAAAAGGAATTTGTTACTGATACATACTACAACGTGGATGAGCCTTGAAAACATTACGCTGAGTCAAAGAAGCCTGACAAAAAAGGCCACAATAGTGTCTGACTCCATTTACCTGAAATGTCCAGAATAGGCAAATTCATAGAGGCAGAGAGTAGATTAGTGATTGCCAGGGGCTGGGATGAGGAACAAATGGGGAGTGACTGATAATGGGTAGAAAGTTTCTTTTTGGGGGGATGAAAATGCTCTGCAATTAGATGTGATGATGACTGCACAACTATGACTATACTAAAAGCCATCAAATAATACACTTTAAAAACATGGATATTATGGCATATGAATTATATATCAATTTTTTTTTTATTTGGAGAGAGAATCTCACTCTGCCCCACCGGGGCTGAAGTGCAGTAGTGTGTTCATAGCTCACAGCAACCTTGAAACTCCTGGGCCTAAGGAATCCTCCTGCCTCCGTCTCCCAAGTAGCTGGGACTACAGGTGTGAGCCACCACACCTGGCTAATATTTCTATTTTTTGTAGAGACAGGGTCTTGCTCTTGCTCAGGCTGGTCTCAAACTCCTGGCCTCAAGCAATCCTCCTGCCTTGACCTCCCAAATATACCACGTCTTTTTTAAAAAGCCTGAGGCAGAGTCCTCACTCTAAAATAACTGACAGTCTTCAGTGTTCAGACATTCCTCTTCAATACCATCTAATTATCAATACTTTGCTTTTATTTTAAGAGGTGGCCACAAATCACATTATTCTTGATGAATTAATTAATAACTTCCTAATAGAGAAAAGTATAAATAAGTCCAGGAAATAATTTGCATTAATTATTCAGATTTTAACTAGGGAGAATGGAGCATTTTATAATAACTTTTTTTTTCTAAGCAGCAAAGAAAATAATAGCCATATCAGTAGACTTGGAGACACTTCCATTTGATGATGTTGGGAGTGACTTTTAAGACTCAAGCATGACACAAAGGCACTCATGTTTGTATTGTGCATTCGTTTTTTTGTCTCTCAAACCTCTATTAGTTATTGGTATGTGCTGGGCCCTAGGGAGAAGCTGTGAGTTCCTGTAAGTGTTTCCTCAAGAAACTCAGTGTCTAAGGTGAAAGGTAAACCTGCGACCAAATCCTTGTAGTGCTGATAATACTGCACTAGAAGGGCCATCACAGAGCAATGCTCCAGGCCCAGCAACGACCTGCTCCATGGTGCAATTATTGTTCTTGCACACAGGGATACTCAAGGAGCCCAGAATCAGCTCAGCATTTGACTGCATTTTCTGTCCTGCCACCAGCATTTCCTCCAGGTATATGTTATTACTAAAAATCATCAACTGACAGCACAATCTTGACCTCTACAATGTATTTAAAAAAAAAAAAACAAGTAGGCGGGAATGGTGGTGCACATCTATTGTATTAGCTACTTGGGAGGCTGAGGTGGGAGGATCGCTTGAGCCCAGGAATTTGAGGTTGCAGCATGCTATGATCATACCTGTGAATAGCCATTGCACTCCAGCCAGGGCAACCGTGTCTCTAAAATAAAATATATATAAATGTATGTATTTTTAATTTTAAACAAATTGCTCACATATAAAAATTCAAATAAGAATCGATGCATCTAGGTTGGGTTTGTTTTTTTTTTTTTAATTTGGCAGTGTTGAATCTGTGTACTACCATATAACTGTCAGCTGGAGTGGAATAGTTGTTGCTCTTACTTTCCAGGTGCAAAAATAAGCAAAAACTTCTGTAATTGGCTAGGATTGATGAGTTGGGTAATAGGCTCAAGGCACTTCATTATACTATTGTCTCTACTTTGTGTATATCTTTAGATGTCTATAATAAAAAGTTAAAAGCAAACAAAAACTGTGGGGTATGCATTCTCTAATTGGCCACAGTCCTCACCCTGCTCCATTGTCACTGAGGCAGAATGTATGTTAGTTACCATTCACTGGGATTGAGCTACTCTTTCTCATAGTAGTGTTAAGAGGCCACTGAAATGTTTTTCACATCTTACCTCTTTGCCTCATTTCCCTTTCCTGTGTAAGGTTTTGACAGCATTTGAGTACACTATCTCTGAAAGAAACCTTAAGCATAGGGAACAGCCTGGTAGCCCAAATGGCCAAACCCTGCCCATGGATATGTTTTATTTGGCTCAAAGAATGTTTTCCTTAATAGAAATGCCATAGCTGGGTGTCACTTGCCAGTTCCCCAGACCTCACCTCCCACCACCTTATCATCTGCCCAATGTATGTTTATGTTCCTTACCTTGCCCTTGTAGGAATCTGAATCTTAGACTCTAAGACAAGAGGGATAATGATTGTATTCAGGCCCCTTGCGGTGGTTCACACCTGTAATCCTAGCACTCTGGGAGGCCTAATCCTAGCACTCTGGGAGGCCGAGGCGGGCGGATTGCTCGAGGTCAGGAGTTTGAAACCAGCCTGAGCTAAAGCGATACCCTGTCTCTACTATAAATAGAAAGAAATTAATTGGCCAACTAATATATATAGAAAAGATTAGCCAGGCATGGTGGTGCATGCCTGTAGTCCCAGCTACTCAGAAGGCTGAGGCAGCAGGATTGCTTAAGCCCAGGAGTTTGAGGTTGCTGTGAGCTAGGCTGATGCCAAGGCACTCACTCTAGCCTGGGCAACAAAGCGAGATTCTGTCTCAAATTAAAAAATTTAAAAAAAGGATTGTATTCAATTTTTTTTTTTTTAAGAGACTGAGTCTCACTCAGTTACCCAGGCTGGAGTGCAGCAATGCGATAACAACTCATCACACCCTCAAACTTCTGGACTCAAGCAATCCTCCTGCCTCAGCCTCCCAAGTAGTTGGCACTACAGGTGTGTGCCACCATGCCTGTGTATTCAATATTTCTACTGGCAACTAGATGAATGTTGCTAATTTTTGAGAGTCTTGGAAGTCCTTTCTGCCCATTAACCCCTTCCATTTAGGACTTCTGGAAGTCTTTTGTTTGGGGAGTTTAAAACAGCTCTTTATCTTTTCTAACTTTTGATTAACTGATTGTGTTATTCCTAATACTGTTGTTATCACCATCTCCAACTCTATGTCTGATTATTATTAAATTTTCAACAGAAGTAGGTGAAAATGTGCAACTAACTCTATCTGTGACCAAATATAGTTTATATTCAAGAAAATGCAGTTTATGATCACACTGAAGAATATTCTCTCTTCCAGAAGAGAAAGAGATGCAACACCAAAAGGTTTAAGACATTACTATACCTCTATTGAGTTGGTTACAAAAATTAAAAGGGTAATATTCTGGGATTATAAAGAAACAGGTTCACTTACACATAACTTGGTAGCTTCAAACTGGTTGGATCTTTCAGGTAAGTAATGTGCAGATGTCACAAAAGATGTGGCAAGATAATTCCATTTGGGAAATATAGCCCCAAAGAAATTACCAAAAATGAAGTGCACAAAAATATTCCTACTAGTGTCATTTATAAGAGAGAAAAATGTAAGCAAACTCCAAGGTCAAAAATAAGCAATATACTAAGAAAATTTTCATATATTAACAAAATAACAAACTATACATTTTTCAAATGACAATTACATAAATTATCATCAATATATCACAAGCAAGTGGGAGATAAAGATAAATAGAAAAAAATAAAATAGACAATAGGTACATGCTCATTTCATATGAACAAAAAACTAAGAGTAATCATTGAAAAAAGATCAGAAGAGAATATACAGAAGTTCAAAGAGTGGTGGTTTCTGGCTTGAAATAGGAGTCAAACACCTAATTCCGGTCCTGGTGTCCTCCTGGGCTCATGTGATATCGGGGAAGCCACTTTCCTCCCAGAACCATCTGGTAAGTGAGAGTTTGGATTAGACTGGTAGGTACTACCCCTGTAAGCCACTGGGGAAGTGTATGAGGCTATTTTTGCTTGTCCATGATTGGGGCATGTAGGGATTGTAGATGCTAGAGGTTTGCAGCATGTAGGCTATTTTTGCACCTCGAAATTTGCATGATTTTCTGATATTCCTCTGGACATTAACACAGAAGATGAAAAACCTACTACCAATTATATGAGTCTAGAATCTAATCCCTAACTGCACATAAATGGTTTAAATATATGCACTTAAATTTCTAGGAATGCAACTGCATTGTAAATGAAGAGAAGTTTGTACTTTATTTATTCCAAACTTTACCAAGAACTTTACCGCCATATTGGAAAATCACATCAGTACTCATGGATTTTAATTAAATCCCCAAGTTCCATGCTGGTATCAGTCTTTGCTTGTAACTGCCATGTTCGCGTTACTCTATGTATGGTTTCAAGCATCTGATTACTTCATTATTCTTCTAGAGCAATGCTACTTGAAGTGTTACTATACTGCAAGATAAGCAGCTTGCACCAGAATGTATCTATCAACATCTTGCTTATTTTGTCAAGAAAGTCTTGCTATGAAAAAAAATGTCAATTAGACAGCGTGCTTAAAGATGTAGTTGATTTTCATTCTGGTATAAGCTTTTTATCTCATTGCAGATCAGTAACAACTTATTTTACATTTATAGCATACTGATCTTTTTATAGTCATGTATATTAATAGGCTTTATTATCAATTATTTCATTTTAGAAAAGGAAATAAAAATGTTAGTTCTGAAAAGAGAAAATAAAAAATATTAAATAAAATAATATAATAAAATAATAAAAAATAAAATAAAAATAAGATAATAAAAAATATTAGTTCTGAAAAAAGAAAAATTAGATCTAACAGGTTTGGTGATCATTGGATGGATCAAAGGATTGCCAAGGGCAGGGCCAGGGCAGAGTTGGGTGAGGGACCTTAGTTTGCCCACTGGCATCATCAGCTGCCACACCCAGTTCTCAGATAAGGACAACTGAGAAATCTCAATCTGGCATGAAGTGAGTGCTGGTCAGCTGCCACTTTGGGACACCCCTTTCAATGAGAACAACGCCCATGAGCCCCACCTGTGTAGAAAGTCTGGGGCTTTGAAGTCTGATCATGCTAATGAAGTCTAAGGTCTTTTTCGGGCTTTTTATTTTCTATCTTATTTCTGCATTTTTCAAGCTTTGCAACTCTGTGGCTTGATCCATCACTCTAGCTGCCTAAGTCCCAGAAAGAATTGGTGCTGCTCTATGGAGAGAGCAATTCAGCAGTGCTTTCCCCGCTCTTAAAACAGAGATAATTGCCTCCATCATTGCTCTGTCCCCTATACGTGTACTGGAAAATTGATGAAAGCAACCTTTCCTTGCCCCACAGCCAGTGCAATTCAGTCGAGCAAGAGTTAAAGCAGGCTTCCTGTCTCTGCTGGGGAGCCAGGCTGGACGGGGCTCCTCCTGAACTGGCCGCAGATGCCGCCATGCTTTGTTGATTACAATCTCCCACACCAAGGAGGCTTTGACTAGGTTTGACATAATCAGCTCACAGCCTCTGCCTGCACTCTTTCACAAACAGGCCATTTTCACATCTTTTTCATGGAATCCGACAAGCGGAAAAATAATTAATGTTACCTCAGCCCAACAATGACCCTGGCTCTGATTCAAAAAGAAGGCATGTTGCATAAACTGCCCTTTAATTGAGGGTTGGGGGCAGACCCCACATACTCCTGTATCGGTTCTGCCTCCCTGGCCAAGGATGATTAAGGCTTTCCTAAGACTGAGGACCCATGGTCACTGAGTACTACTCAGTTTCAGGTTCAAAGAGCTTCCGTGAAAGAATTCTGTTCATGGTAGTTAGCAAGCACAGACCTGTTGTGCCTGTCAGAGAATTCCAGACGGTACTGTTGGTTGTTCCCATTTTACTGATAAAGACAAAGTGGCTTCCTCTTTTTGGAGTACACAAAATTAGAATCCACAACTACTTTTCAGTATGTTTCTTTTCTTTCTTTTGAAAAAGAAAAGACAAATGTTTGTTATTATAGAAGTCTTTGTGGTCACTACACTACTGTTGAGAATATGAAATGGTGCGGCCACTTTGGAAAATAATCTGGAGGTTTTTCCAATGGTTAAACATAGAGTTACCATTTGACCCAGTAATTCCACTTCTAGGTACATACTCAAGAGAAATGAAAACATATGTTTTTTCCTTCTCCATTCAAGAAAAAGAAAACATATGTTCACAAACATATGTTCACATATAGACTTGTATGTGAGTGTTCATACCAACATTATTCATAATAGCCCAAAACATGGAAACAACCTAAATGTCCATCAATGGATGAATGAATAAACAAAATGTGGTATATCCACATAATGAAATAGTATTTGATCATAAAAAGAAATAAAGTACTGATACAAGTTATAACATGGATGGACCTTATGCTAAGAAAACATTATGCTAAGAAGCCAGTCTCACTCACTCACATACACACACACACCACCTATTATTTTATTTATATGAAATATCCAGAATAGGCAATATAGAGACAGAAAGTACATTAGTGGTTGCTTAGGCTGGAGAGGATGGAAAGTTTGTCAGTCAACCTCAGATGTGAGGTTTATTTTTGAGGTGATAAAATATTCTAAAATCAAGTGTGGTGTTGGTTGCATAACTCTATGAATATACTAAAAACCATGGAATTGTACACTTAAAAAAAAGTGTGGAGTACACTAATCTCACTCCAAAAAAAAAAAAAAAAATGACTGCCAAATCGTGGTCCAAGAGCTCTGGAGACTCCCAAGGTTTTGGGGGGTATCTGTGACTCCTTACCTTTCCAGCTGTATGTCCATGTGAGGCTGGAGTTTTCTTTATACAATTCAGCAATAGAACATAGTACAATAAACTGACTGCAAAAGCAGGTATAAGATCAATCTGTCAGGTTTTGATCAAGCCACAAAAGAGATGTTCAAAATAGCAAAAATAAAAAAAAGTCTACTTGGCTACTGTAGAACATTGGAAAATACTAAAAAGACAGTATATGTCTTCCGTAATCTGACCAATCACAGAGAGCTATTGCTAGCATCTGGGCACATTTCCATCTGCTCTTTCTTCTGACTCCTTGAGTTCCCCCTCATGTGACATGGTGAAGCTGTGGCAAGAGACCCTGTTCTGTTGAGCAAGCCCCTTCCCTCTGTTTCTCTTCTGCTCTCTTAGAAGTAGAATGGCCAATACCTTGCTGGGGGTGATGAGATCCTGATTATGACTGCCCCAAGACCATGCTTACCTACTGATTATAAAAGTAGCACATGGTCCTTATAGAAGAATATCATATGTGTCTGTACATGTGTGTGTCATAAATATATAAAGCAAAATACAGGCTGATCTGAGATATTAGATCAAGGTGGCAAGTAAGAACACACCTCTTAAACTCTCCAACTCCCAATCCTTTAAAATGACAGAAAAATGACTTTAATAAATAATGTTTATCATAGCAAATAAGAACAGATACCACCAGCAGAACAGAAATCATGAAGAATTTCCAGAAGATAGAATGTAGAAAGGAAACAGATGAATGACAGGAGAAACTCCAAACACACTCAAGCAAACAACAACGACAACAACAAAACCCTACAGGTGAGGAAAAACAAATCCAAGGAAACATCAAACTTCAAAGCCAAATAATAGATTCATAGTCTCTCATCTGCAATTCTTTTTTTTTTTTTTTGAGACAGAGTCTTGCTCTGTTGCCTGGGCTAGACTGCTGTGGTGTCAAGCTAGCTCACAGCAACCTCAAACTCTTGGGCTCAAGCAATCGTTCTGCCTCAGCCTCCCCAGTAGCTGGGACTACAGGCATGTGCCACCATGTCCGGCTAATTTTTTCTATGTATTTTTAGTTGTCCAGCTAATTTCTTTGTATTTTTAGTAGAGACGGGGTCTCACTCTTGTTCAGGCTGGTCTTGAACTCCTGACCTCCTCCCGATCCTCCTGCCTTGGCCTCCCAGAGCGCTAGGATTACAGGCATGAGCCACCACGCCTGGCCTTATCTGCAATTCTTAAATTCAAGAAGCTCTCAAAACAGAAATTGTTTTAGTTTTTTTTTAATTTCAGAATATTGCAGGGGTACAAATGTTTTGGCTACATGAATTGCTTTTGTACAATTTGAGTCAAAGTTATAAGTGTGCCCATTACCCAGATAGTGAGCATTGTAAACAGTAGGTGTGATTTTACCCATCCCCTCCTTCTCCCTCCAACCTGCTTGATTTCTGTTGAGTTTTATTTCCATATATGCACGTGAGTGTTGATTGACTACTTCCAATTTAATAGTGAGTACATGCGGTGTTTCTTTTTCCATTCTTGCCATACTTCACTTAGGAGAATGGTTTCCAGTTCCATCCAGGTTGTTACAGAAGGTATAAGTTCATCATTTTTTTATGGCTGAGTAGAAATCCATGGTGTGTATATATATATATATATATATATATATACACATTTTATTATATGTATATATTATATGTATGTATTATATATATATTATATGTATGTATATATTACATATATATATTACATGTATATATATATATATACACATTTTATTAATCCACTCATGAATTGATGGGCACTTGGGTTGATTCTACATCTTTACAATTGTGAATTGTGTTGCAATAAACATTCGAGTGCAAGTGTTTTTTTAATATAATGGCTTTTGTTTTCCTTTGGGCAAATACCTAATAGTGGGATTGCTGAATCAAATGGTAGGTCTACTTTCAGTTCTTTGAGGAATCTCCATACTATTTTCCATCGAGGTTGTACTAGTTTGCAGTTGCAACAACAGTGTGTAAGTGTTTCTTTTTCTCCACATCCACACCACCATCTGTTGTTTTGGGACTTTTTGCTAAAAGCCATTCTCACTGGAGTTAGGTGATACCTCATTGTGATTTTGATTTGCATTTCCCTGATGATTAGAGACATTATTCATTTTTTATATGTTTATTGGCCATTAGTCTATCTTCTTTTGCAAAGCTTCTGTTCATGTCTTTTGTTGTTTGATTTTTTCTTGCTGATTTGCTTGAGTTCTTTGTAGATTCTGGTTATTAGCCCTTTATCAGATGTATAGCATGCAAATATTTTCTCTTATTCTGTAGGTTGTCTATTCACTCTATTGATTGCTTCCTTAGCTGTGCAGAAGCTTTTTAATTTAATCAAGTCCCATTTATTTATTGATTTTTGTTGTTGCTGTGATTGCCTTTGGGGTCTTCTTCATATATTCTTTGCCAAGGTTGATATCTAGAGAGTTTTTCCAGCATTTTCTTCTAGAATTTTTATAGTTTCATGACTTAGGTTTAAATCTGTTATCCATCCTGAATTAATTTTTGCAAGTGGTGAGAGATAATAATGGTCCTGTTTCAATCTTCTATATGTGGCTATCCAATTTTCCCAGAACCATTTATTGAATAGGGCTTCTTTTTCCTAGTGTATATTGTTGTCTGCTTTATCAAAGATCAAATGGCAGTGAGGATGATTTTATGTCTGGGTTCTCTGTTCTGATTCATTGGTCTATGTCTCTGTTTTTGTGCCAGTACAATACTGTTTTGGTTACTACAGTCTTGTAGTATAGCTTGAAGTCTGGTAAAGTGATGTCTCCCAATTTTTTCATTTTGCTTATGGTTGCTTTGGCTACTAGTGCTCTTTCCTGATTCCATAAGAAGCATAGAATTATTTTTTCTAAATCTGTGAAAAATGATGTTGGTATTTCAATTGGGATTGCATTGAATCTATAAATCACTTTAGGTAGTATAGACATTTTAATAATGTTGATTCTGATGATCCATGAGCATGATGTTTTTCCATTTGTTTATATCCTCTGCAATTTCTTTCCTCGGTGGTTCATAGTATTCCTTATAGAGGTCTTTCACATCCTTGGTTAAACATATTCCTAGGTACTTAATTTTCTTTCTTGCCATTGTGAAAGGCAGCTTGACTGTTGGTGTATAGAAATGGTACAGATTTGTGTACATTGATTTTGTAACCTGAGACTTTGCTGAATTTATTTATCACTTTCGGGAGTCTCTTGGCAGAATCTTTGGGGTTTTCTAGATATAAGATTATATTGTCAGCCAAGAGTGATAGTTTGACCTTTTCTTTCCCTATTCGAATACCCTTGATTTCCTTCTCTTGTCTGATTGCTCTGGCAAGGATTTCCAGCACTATGTTGAATAAAAGTGGTGACAGTGGGCAACCTTGTCTAGTTCTAGTTCTTGTGGGAATGCTTTTAATTTTTCCCCATTCAGTAGATTTTGGCTGTGGGTTTGTCATATATGGCTTTTCTAATTTTGAGGTATAATCCATACCTCATACTATTTTTGTAAGAGTTCTTATAAAAGTGTGCTGAATTTTGTCAAATGCTTTTTTTGCATCTATTGAGAGGATCATATGGTCTTTGTTTTTGCTCCTGTTTATGTGGTGAATTACATTTATGGATTTATGCATGTTGAAACATCTTTGTATTGCTGGGATGAAGCCCACTTGGTCATGGTGGATTATTTTTTTGATGTGCATCTGAATTCAGTTTGCTAGAATTTGTGAATATTTGCATCTATATTCATAAGGGATATTGTTCTGTAGTTTTCTTTTTTTGTTGGGTCCTTTCCTGGCTTTGTATCAAGATGATACGGCTTCACAGAACAAGTTGGAAAGGATTCCTTCCTTCTCAATGTTATGAAATAACTTCTGCAGTAAGTGGGTATCAATTCTTCATTGTAGATCTGATAAAATTCAGCAATATTACAGCTGATACTACAGAAATACAAAATATCAACACTGAATACTATAAAAATCTCTATGCACATAAACTTGAAAATGTTGAGGAAATGGACACATTCTTGGCAACACACGACCTCCCTAGGCTCCATCAGGAAGAAATGAATTCCGAAACTGACCATTTACTGTGAACTCATATGGTCCAGGACTTTTTTTCTTGGAAGACTTTTTTATTTCTGCTTCAATTTCATTGCTCAGTATTGGTCTGTTCATTGGTCACTCATGCTAGCCAATTATGTGCTAGTGATGACTAATTGGAAACAAAAATTAAAAGCTCAATGCCATTTATAATTGCTCCAAAAGAGAGAAAATATTGAGTAGCAATCTAACAAAATCTGTACAGGATCTATATCCTAAAAACTACCAAACATTAATGAAAAAAGTAAAAAAAACAAAAAAAGTAAAAAGAAAGAGAGAGACATATCATGTTCATTAATTAAAAGACTCAACACAGTAAAAATGTCAATTATCCCCAAATTGATCTATTAATATCAAAGTCTCAGCAGGAATCTTTGTATATATGGACATGGTAATTCTGAAATTTATATAAGAGGCAAAGGAAGTAGAATAGTTGAAACAATTTTGAAAAAGAATAAAGTGACAGTAATCATGTTACCTGATTTTGAGACTTATTTACATGGCTATAGTAATTAAGAAGTGTGGTATTGGCAGAGGGACAGACACTTCTGATCAAGGGAACAGAAGAGTCTACAAATAGACTCACACAAACTTTTACTAACAGATTTTTGACAAAGGTGCAAAAGTGATTCAGTGGAGAAAGGATAATCTTTATAACAAATGGGATGTTGACACTTTAACTCATAGACACACACAAAAAAAGTACCTTGACCTAAACCTCATATCTTATATAAAAATTAAGTCAAAATGAATCATACACAATGCCCCAAACATAAAACTATAAAACTTTTAGAAGAAAACATAGAACAAATTCTTCATAACCTAGGATTAGCTGAAGAGTTGACAACAAAGGTGTGATCCACAAGAGAAAAAGAAATCAATAAATTTGCTCTTCACAAAATTAAAAACTTTTGCTCTGTAACTCTGTTAAGAGGGTGAAAAGACAAACCACAGACAGAGATAAAGGTCTATAAATTCCACATCCAACAAAGAACTTGTATCTAGAATGTAAAAAGAACTCTCTAAGCTCAATAATAAGGAAAAAATCCAGTCAGAAAAGAGGAAGAAGGCCAGGCGCCAAGGTTCATGCTAGTAATCCTAGCACTCTGGGAGGCTGAGGCAGGAGGATGGCTTGAGCTCAGGAGTTCAAGACTAACCTGAGCAAGAGCGAGACCCTGTCTCTACTAAAAATAGAAAAATTAGCTGGGTCTTGTGGCTCATTCTTACAGTTTCAGGTACTAAGGAGACTGAGGCAAGAGGATCAATTGCTTGAGCCCAGGAGTTTGAGGTTTCAGTGAGCTGTGATGACACCAGTGCACTCTACCCGGGGTGACAAAGTGAGACTCTTTATGGGGAAAAAAAAAAACAACCCAAAAACAAACAAACAAAAAAACAGGAAGAACACTTGAAAAGACTCTTTACCAAAAAGTAGATATGGATGCCAAATAAGCACATAGAAAATACTTAACATTGTTAAGATCACTAGCCATTAGAGATTAAAGCTATGATGAGGCATTCCTGCATACCTATTAAAATGGTTAAAAGAAAAATACTGGTAATACCAAGTACTGGTGAGATGTAAAGCAACTAGATCTTTCACACATTGCTAGTGGGAATGTAAGATGAGTCAGCCACTCTGAAAAACAGTTTAGCTGATTCTGATAAAGGTAAAACATACTCTTAATACTTACCCAGCAATGGCAGTCCTGGGTATTTATCCTAAAGAAATTAAAACTTACCTTCACACACACACAAGGAATGAACCATTGATATATGCAACAACTTGGATGCATCTCAAGGGCTTTATGCTGATTAATTAAAATAAAAACAATCTCAAAGTGTTTCACACTGTATGACTTCATTTTTCCATTTATATAAACATTTTTTTCTTTTCTTTCTTTTTTCTTTAGAGTTGGGGGTCTTGCTCTATTGCCCAAGCTGGAATGCAGTGGCATGATCATAGCTCACTGCAGCCTCAAACTACTGGACTCAAGCAATCCTCCCACCTCAGCCTCCCAAGTAACTGGGACTACACATACACACCAACATGCCTGGCTAATTTTTCTTATTTTTTGTAGAGTTGGGGTCTTTCTATGTTGCCCTGGCTGGTCTCTAACTCTTGGCCTCAAACTGTTTTCCTACCTTGGCCTCCTAAAGTGCTGGGATTACAGGCATGAGCTCCTGCACCCAGCCTAATAATGTTTTCTATAGATGTAACATGTCAGTGTACATACTGATAGAGATCTAGATGTAGATATAGCTGTAAATGTAGCCGTAGGGATAGATGTAGGGATAGATGTAGATATAGATGTAGATATAGAGACAAAGCAAGAGATAGATCTCACACATAAGCTTCCCTGCACATCAAGACAATATTTTCAGAGTTAATGAAGAAAAAGAATTTTCATAAGAAGTTCTAAAATAGTATGGGTGATAGGAGCCCATTCACATTTTTTTAAATGTTCTATTTATATATGCACATACACGTGTGTAAATGCACAAGAAAAAGCAGAGAGAATACAAGCTCAAAGTCTAATAGTCAAAAGCTCTGGTGATCCCAGGCCTTGCCTTGGCTTAAAAAAAAAAACAAAAAGAAAAACAAATTAAAAAAAAAAAGCTTTGGTGACAGTGTTGGGAGACTATGCATAGGTCAGGGAAGGGAAAAGTAAGCAGGCAGGATAGTGAATTGGGATTTTCCCCTTAGATTCTTTTTTAAAATTTTTTTTATTATTTTATTTATTTATTCATTTAATTTTTTTTGTTTTAGAAGACAGGGTCTCACTCTGTCACCCAGGCTGGAGTGCATCATAGCTCACTGCAACTTTGAACTCCTAGGCTCAAGTGATCCTCCTGCCTCAACCTCCCAAGTAGCATGCAACACCACAACTGGCTAATATTTAAAAAATTGTTTTGTAGAGATGAGGGTCTCACCATGTTGCCCAGGTTGGTCTCAAACACTTGGCCTCAAGTGATCCTCCCACCTTGGCCTCGAAAGTGCTGGGGTTACAGGCATGGGTCACATTTGGCCCCCTTTACTCTTTATATTTTATATTTTAAAAATTTTCCAAAAAACAAGCACCACATGTACTCACCATCAAATTGGTATTAACGGATCAACACCTAAGTGGACATATAGGAATAACATTTATTGGGTGTCGGGCAGGTGGGAGGGGGGAGGAGGGGATGAGTGAGATGTGCAACATTTGGGGGATGGTCACGCTTGAAGCTCTGACTTGAGGGGCGAGGGGGGCAAGGGCAATATACGTAACCTTAACATTTGTACCCCCATAATACGCTGAAATAAAAAAATATCAAAAAAAAAAGAAAGAAAAAAAGAAATTCCACTGTGAAGAGCAGCTTTAATCCATACCCAAAGTGCTGTCTGCCCTATGGATTTTGGACTTGCCTGTTCGCATCCCACAATCATGTAAATCAGTTCTTTGCAATAAATCTCTTAACATATATCTACTAGTAAAAAAAAAAAAAAACTCCAAGATATCCTGAGACGACTGTCAAAAATAAAATAAAAGAAAGAAATTAAATTAAAATGAAAATAAAATAAAAATACTAAAAAAAAATAAAAATTTTCCAAGATAATGTATTTGCATAAATTAGGCGTCCTTGCACCACTGCTGTCATATGTTCTTGCTGAGATAAACACTTATTCTGCATATGGCTGTGCCTTCCTGCCCACAGTGCTTCTGATAAAACCATCACCTGTGAACTTACAGAATGCCTTATTCACTTTTATTCCTATAGGATTGCTTCTGACTAAGGAATTTGTTTTGCAGCAAACAAGGACAGCAATGGGCTTCTGATCGTAGATTTCACTTGTCTTATCATGTTCTCCATCATCCTGAAGCAAAGGCTTCATAGAGCAGTTATTGGTGGGGTTTTCTTGTTGTTTTTTTGAGACTACAGGCATGCACCACCATGCCCAGCTAATTTTTTCTACATATTTTTAGTTGTGCGGCTAATTTCTTTCTATTTTTAGCAGAGACGGGGTCTCGCTCTTGCTCAGGCTGGTCTCCAACTCCTGAGCTCGAGTGATCCTCCCGCCTCGGCCTCCCAGAGTGCTAGGATTACAGGCATGAGCCACTGTGCCCGCCAGTTTTAAGGATTCAGTTATATTATCAACCTGGTGACAACACCTGACAGGGGTAGGGCAAGGTGTCCTGTCCTACACTGACAGCCCCATGTGTTATCAGTATCTGCTGCTGATTCTCAGCGGAGGATCAAGGCACAGACATGGGAGCGGCCCCTCTCACTATTACCCCTGATGATCCAGAGCCAACATTTTGCTTCCACCTCCACAACTTTGGGCCCAGCTTGTCCCAAGAGGGGACTCTTCCACAGGGGATACAGCAGGGGGTTCATGGAAGTGGAAGCTGAGACTGCCACCTGGCCCTGTTGGCTCCTCACTCCAGTGAATTGACAGGCAAAGCAGTGACTGTGCTGGGATTGATCCCAGCTCCAAGGGGAAATCAGGTCACAACTGCACAATGGAGCCAAGAAGGAATATGTCTAGAATGTGGGGGCTTCCCTGGGATGCCTCCTAGGGCTCCTGTGTGCTGTGATAAAATTCAATGAAACAGCCCAATTTAAGCAGGACTGCTAACAGCCTAGGGCTAGGCCCTCAGGAAGAAAGGTTCCTGTTATTCCACTGAGCGAGGAACCTGGGCCATCCACTGTGTCTGCCAAGGGCAGACAGAATATGGAATGGGAGGTGGATAAATTGGCACACAACCTGGCACAGGATTACGAGAAGCTCGAGGCCGGGTGCAATGGCTCAAGCCTGTAATCCTAGCACTCTGAGAGGCCGAGGCGGGAGGATCACTTGAGCCCAGGAGTTGGAGACCAGCCTGAGCAAGAGCAAGACCTGATCTCTACTAAAAAAATAAAATAAAATAGAAAAAGGTAGCCAGGCGTAGTGGCGCATGCCTGTAGTCCCAGCTACTCGGGAGGCTGAGGCAGTAGGATTGCTTGAGCCCAGGAGTTTGAGGTTGCTGTGATCTAGGCTGATGCCAGGGCACTCTAGCCCGGGGAACAGAGGGAGACTCTGTCTCAAAAAAAAAAAAAAAGAGAGAGAAGCTCAAGGAGATCCAGAGGGAGTTTAACCAGCTGCAGGCTCTGTTGCTACCAAGTTCTTCTGGAAATTTAAAACATATAACCCACTGGAACAGTGGTTCCCAAATCCTGACGTGCATCCGAATCACTGGGGGCAGCTGGCGCTTCTAGAGACTTCTGCGGGCTTGGCGAAACAGAACTTCCAGCTAAGGTCAGGACATCTTATGTTAAGTTGTTAGACGATTCTAACACACAACTATGTCCAAGGCCTTCATGTTGGAAAGTAGGTGGTGGGGCACATTAACACATAGCCGCACTGTTCCCCACTGCCCAATACAATTATTCGTTTTATATTCCAAATGAGTGGTGCCCCCTAAAGTATAACGCCACATGTAACAATATAAACAGTACTTCAAAGCTTTGGAACTCATGGTTCCTCAATTGAGTCCTTGAGAATTTTGCTTCAGCTAGTAAAATAGAAAAGTAGTTTAAAAAAATTAAATAGAAATCATCTCCATCGGTAAAGATACTCATTTGTTTATTTTGCTTATCTGAGATTAAAGCCAAAGATATTAAAACTTTAAAGGGCCATTAGGTTGCCTCCTTACCTGAAAAAACTTAATTATCTCCAGAGACTCACTTTTGGCTGAGAGGGCGGAGAAATCTCTGCTATAGATGTGCAGATTGAGATGCAATTAAGACAGGCACGTGAGGAAATTTGCTATCTCCAAGAACCCTGAGGGGTCATGACAAATGTATCCTATCAAGTCCCCAAATGATTAGACCGTATCCCTGGAGGTAAGAGGCTGGAGCTCTTTTGAAATGCACAATCTGGGACTGCAAACTAGTACAACCTCTGTGGAAAGCAATATGGGGGTACCTCAAAGAGATACAAGTAGAACTACCATTTGATCCAGCAATCCCATTACTGGGAATCTACCCAAAAGAACAAAAGACATTCTATAAAAAAGACATCTGCACTAGAATGCTTATAGCAGCACAATTCACAATTGCAAAGATGTGGAAACAACCCAAGTGCCCATCAATACATGAGTGGATTAATAAAATGTGGTATATGTATACCATGGAGTTCTACTCATTCACAAAAACAATGGTGATCTAGCACCTCTTCTATTATCCTGGATAGAGCTGGAGCCCATTCTACTAAGTGAAGTATCACAAGAATCAAAAAACAAGCACCACATGTACTCACCACCAAAATGGTATTAACTGATTAACACTTAAGTGCACATATAGTAGTAACATTCATCAGATGTCAGGCAGGTGGGAGTGGGGAGGAGGGGATGGGTATATTCACACCTAATGGGTGTGGTGCACATTGTCTGGGGGATGGACACACTTGAAGCTCTGACTCGAGTGGGACAAGGGCAATATTGGCATGATAGCCTGGTGAGAAGGGGGTCCTCACATGCAAAGGGATTATTACTCCCAAAGTCAGTGGACTTGGTTGGCTCAAGTCTTTCTTCCAATAGTGATAATAAATCTGTGATTATTCAGCTCCTCTGCTGACCAGTGTTGTTTTTTTTAAAGAGGCAAGTCTTCCCAGGCATGGTGGCTCATGCCTGGAATCCCAGCACTTGGGGAGGCTGAGGCAGGAAGATTGCTTAAGGCCAGGAGTTCGAAACCAGCCTGGACAACATAGTGAGACTTGTCTCTACAAACAATAAGAAAAAATTCCATGCCAAGTTTGGGACTTTCAAAAGAAAAAGAATAAAAGAAGAATTAGCTGGGTATAGTAGCAGGCCTGTAGTCCCAGCTACTCAGGAGGCTGAGGCAGGAGGATCACTAGAGCCCAGGAGATTGTGGTTGCAGTGAGCTGTGATCACACCACTGCACTCTAGCCAGGGTGACAGAGCGAGACTCTGCCTCAAAAAACAAAACAAAACAAAAAATATAGTGTCCAGCGTCCAGCACATAGTAAGCATTCAACAAATATTATTAGTTACCATGACGTTTAATAATAATATCAAATAATAATAAAGCTCACATCTATATACTGCTGATAGCACAAAAGAATGAGCTTCTAAAATATGCTAGGCATTGTGTCAAGTGCTTTACACATACTTTTTACAAATTTTTTATTTTATTTGAACTAATTATAGACTCACAAAAGGTTACAAAAATAGTAAGGAGAGGTCTGTGTTCCATTTCCCCAGCTTCACCCAATGTAATATCTTACATACTTCCACATATAACATATATGTACGTGTATACATTTAAATGAAACTTCCCAGATGAAGAAACTGAGACTGACAAGTCAAGCGACTTGCCTAAGGACAGACAAATGCAAGGTCTCCACTATAGAGAAAAACTGCCCTTAAATTTTTGGGGTGGGGAGAGTAGGTGACAGGGAAGGGATAATTAGAAATAAACAAAGTCTCTGTTTTTTCCCCCCTCAGCTTTATTGAGGTATGATTGACAAATAAAAATGGTATGTGTTCAAGGTGTACAACATGATGCTTTGACATATGTATGCATTGTGAGCTGATCATTATAATCAAGCTAACTAACATATCCATTACCTCACCTAGTTCACTTTTTTTGTGCGTTTGTTTTTTTGGTGTGGTGAGAACACTTAAAATCTACTCTTTGAGAAAAGTTTAAGTGTACAATACATTATTATTAACTATTGTCACCATGCTGTACATTAGCTCGCCAGAATGTATTCATCTCATAGTTGAAAATTCACACTCTTTGACCTTTTCCCCCACCCGCAAGAAGCCTCCTTTTGGAGAGGACTCAAGTACTCTCGCAAAATGCTTCACCTTTTCGGACATGGCTGCATATTTTATCACATTCAATAACTGAAAACAGCCTTATGAGGTAGTAGGGCAGATAATGTTAGCATTTCAACTGGACATAGGAGGAAAGGGATGTTTAAACAATTTGTCTAAGGTCACATGGCAGACTCAGATACATTTGCGTTTAAAAATATCCAGAAAATGGTTACATACACAGGTATTGAGTCTACTGAGTCTTTTTCATTCTATAATCTCAGTGCCACCAGGAAATAATAAATAAACAAACTATGATGATTTGTAGATGAGTTGTCATCACAAATGAACATTTTGTGGGGAGAACAGAATACCTGGTGTGCCGTCTATGTGGAAACCCTCAGCTGCTTCCTTCTAAGCCCCTCTGAAATGACAGAGAAACCTTCTGATGAGACAACAGACACTTGTGAACTCATGGTTTCAGCCTAGAAGGCGCAGGACAGGAACCACAGAAAAGAAAACGTGTGCTGGGCTTTTGGTTGCCCAACACCTCCAAAGGAGCCTTCATACTGGAAATCATAAAAGTGAATTTGGCTCCTTCTTTAAAGCCTGTGGACCAAATTGGATTTACTGTTTGAGTGCAGGAAACTTTACCAAGATTATGGAAACAGAAAAGAATTCGAGATTAACACATACTGTACATTTCAGTACAGGTGGCAGGACAATTAGAAATCTAGTTAAGCTATAGAAAATCTTCATAAATCTGGGAGGGATTTAGGCCTTGGTGTGCTTTGGTGTAACCCATCATCAGGCGCATGTTGTACTCGGTCTCTGTGCATCCAGACTCCCCAGGTGCGGGGGAGATGATGTAAACGGGAAGAATAAAGAAGCGATTTTTCTCTGATCCCCCCTTTGTGCAGAGCAAACAATTAGGTGGCACTGGTGCCTGCGCAGGGAACTGAGTGAGCCTCTGAATGCCGCCTCGAGTCCATGTTCTAAAAGTTGCACGTTTTCTTTTCTAAAGTAATTAAAAGCATTCTCATGATATTTTTTTTAAAAATCCCAATAGAAAAGAAAAACAAATTCAAAAACAAAGACTACCCTTGATCATGGCTGCTCCAGCCACTTCATTGGCATATTCTCTGAAATAAAATAAAAGTAATATTTCTTATTTTTCTTTCTTTCTTTTTTTTTTTTTTTGAGACAGAGTCTCACTCTGTCACTCTGTTGCCCGGGCTAGAGTGCCATAGCATCAGCCTAGCTCACAGCAACCTCAGACTCCTGGGCTCAATCAATCCTTCTGCCTCAGCCTCACTAGTAGCTGGGACTACAGGCATGCGCCACCATGCCTGGCTAAGTTTTTCTATATATTTTTACTTGGCCAATTAATTTCTTTCTATTTTTAATAGAGATGGGGTCTCACTCCTGCTCAGGCTGGTTTCCAACTCCTGACCTTGAGCGATGCTCCCGCCTCAGTCTCCCAGAGAGCTGGGATTACAGGCATAAGCCACCGCGCCTGGCCTGAAAGTAATATTTTTTAATTGACCAAGAATTGAGTGAAAGTCTGCCTACCTGTAAAGCTTATTCTGCTTCAGCTATGCCAAATAGCTGGGCTGCATTTTATCTATAATCTTGACCAAGCTTTAACACACTTCTTCCAAGTGCCAGGGAGTAAGCTTTTAGAATTGGAAGCCACGTGGTCGCTGTGCCCACTCCTCAGCTGTGCAGTGTTGGCGCCAAAGCAGCCAGGGACAATGCGCAGAGTGAATGGGAGGGCCTGTGTCCTGGTAAAACTTTATTCATAGATGCTGAAATTTCAGTTTCGTGTAATTGTCACGTGTCATGAAAGAATATTCATCTGATTTCTTCCAGCCATCTAACAATGTAAAAACCGTTTTTAGCTCTCAGGCTACAAAAGACAGGTGATGGGATTTGGCCTGAGGGCTGTAGTTTGCTGACTCCTGATCTAGACCTACTCTGCCTTCTTATATCTCTTCTGGAGAGATCCCCTTCAGTTGATGGGGGCTCCCCAAGTTTGTGTGGGGTCTCTTCCCCAACTTGCAGAGGCCCAGATCTTTTCTTCCAGAAGTTCTGACCTCCTGTAGGGCTCTGACAATCAGCTACCCCTTTGCAGTGTCACCTGAACCCTTTTGATAGGATTCCCATTCCACTGAAAGATTCCCATTCCCAAGCACAGGTGAATCATAATAGAACACACACTTAAGAGTTGCTTATAAAGAAGCTTTAAAATCCAGAGGTTGAAATGGCTTCTCAACCCTAGATCTGCCAACAGGTCCCCTGTTACTCTGCACTGGGTCCTGCCAGCCTCATTTTACAGAGGGTGGGTCTACCGCCGAGAGGCTAGGTCAGACTGTGAGAAGTCGCTTTCTCCCAACCAAGAGGATTTTAGGAAAGAGATCCCCCGGCCCTCTTTATCAGGGATTTCATGTGGGTGGAATGACAGACCGCTTTAGGGTACTTTGGGAAGAGATTCTTCTGTGCTTCTGCAGTCTCCCAAAGGAGAGGCCAGAAAACACACCTTGAATGTCAGAAAAAGGAGTTTCCTGCAGAGAGAGTTTTGCAAATCTTTTGTAATTCCAACCAAGCCCTGGGGATTTTGCCCAGTGCCTTAGAGTAGAAATCGTCCCTACCCTACCTACCCAGCGAGTCCCAGCCTTCTGCATACCCACTGAAAGGCCAACCTAGGAAAGGAAGGGAGGGCTTTTGCCTTCTCTGGGAGTGGGGCCACCAGTGAGAAAAAGGGCCTAGGTGGCGAGTGAATGAACGGGGCCATTGCATCCTACAACCCAGGCCCAGAGAGGGGGCAAATAAGAAGGCAGAGCCCAGAAAACACTGATGATAGGGCCTCCCCCAACCAGCCAGGATGCAAATATACTGGGAGGTGCATCCAGAGTAACAAATTCAAATTCCTGTGCCTTGGGGTGGAGCCCATGCCACATTCCCTCTCTATCTGCAGGCTAGGACACTTGTGCCTCAGGTCCAGACGGAAAGAAAGATGGTGAAGGCCAGAGAAGGAAGGTCAAGGCAGGCCCTGAAGGTATTAAGGTGAACTAAAGAGCAGACCTGAGGCCTGAGCCTCACAGAGAAGCCGCTAGATTTAGGCACTGATCTGACCAGCCCTGCATCCTTCTCCACTTGGTTTTGCCAGGAATTAGGGGATTTTGTTTGTTTGCCTGGTTGGCTGGTTGTTGTTTAGTTGTTCCAGTAGTAGGAAATATTTAGAGAGCCTCAAAACCGAGCCAAACTAAGCAGTCCTTTTTCCTTGCAAAATCCCAGCAGGCAATCAGAGGTAGGAGTTCATTGTTCTGACAGGCACCAATTACCAGCAGTTAGCAGAGGACAGGCAAAAGCCCAGAGGGAAAAGGGTCCTTTCTCCCTTAAAGACTGAAGACACCGAATTCAGGAGACAGTTTAGCCTAGTAAGTGTTCCCAGATAGTTTTTAATGTCCAAAGATGAGGCCCCAGAAGATAGTAAATATTATGCTTTTCATTTTGCAGAAGATGAAACTGAGGCCTAGAGTTCAAGAAAGATTTGCAACCATTCAGTGACAGCTACATTAGGATCAATAAGCAGAGAGATTGAGAAAAAAAAAAACACACTCCCCTTAGTAAAATGCAAAATGAAAGAGAACGTAACAACAAAGAAGAAGAAAAATAATTTAATAAGATAACAGAAGTTAGATCAAACCTATGTGGTGGGACAATAAATGTGAGTGTGACAAGCTTACCCATGAAAGAGAGAGATTGTCACAGGACCTCAAACACAAAATCCCACAATAGGCTACGTGAAAGAAGCACAGCTAAAATAAACTGACTCTAAAAGCTTGCAGGTTAGAAGGCAGGTAAAAAGACCCCATACAAATGTTACCAAGAAAAGGGCAAAATTGTATATGAATATCAGATAATATGTGTGCATATCCTGAGTGGCTCATGAAATAATTTGCCAGAAGTGAAATTTCTGGGTCAAAAGTAAGTGTACTTTAAATTTTGTTATAGATACTGTCATTGAAATTGGTAAATGGTGGCAGTAATTTATACCGACACCACTAATGTATAAGAATATACCAATACCAACACTGGAAATCATCAATCCTTTTCAATTTGTTAATATAAAGAGTGAAAAAAAGATATTTGTTTTCTTTTTTTTTTTTTGTTTTGTTTTGTTTTCATTGATTCTCCCTGTGCAGATATTTGTTTTCATTTTCATTTTCCAGACACTAATGAAGCTTAGCATCCTACTTCATATGTGTATGTTATTGTATCTTGTATTTCTTCTGCGAATAGCCTATTCTATATTGTTTCTGTTTCCTATGGATTTGTAGCTGAAATGTTGAAGATTAATTCTTTACCTGTCATATGCAAATATTTCCAAGATTATAAAAATATCCTCTTGTATCTTCTTGTAATAATTTTTTTTTTTTTGAGACAGAGTCTCACTTTGTTGTCCAGGCTAGAGTGAGTGCCATGGCGTCAGCCTAGCTCACAGCAACCTCAAACTCCTGGGCTCAAGCAATCCTGCTGCCTCAGCCTCCCAAGCAACTGGGACTACAGGCATGCGCCACCATGCCCGGCTAATTTTTTCTATATATATTAGTTGGCCAATTAATTTCTTTCTATTTATAGTAGAGATGGGGTCTCGCTCTTGCTCAGGCTGGTCTCGAACTCCTGAGCTCAAACGATCCACCCACCTCGGCCTCCCAGAGAGCTAGGATTACAGGCTTGAGCCACTGCGTCTGGCCTTCTTGTAATAATTTTATACTTTTGTGTTTTTCAGATTTGTCTCTTTAATCATCAGGAATTTACATTTACATATAGAATACATGGAGTTTAAATTTAATTTCTTTCTATGGATTCCAATTGCCCTCTTTGTTTTGAGTTTTTTTCTGTGTTTGCATGGATTTGAATTGCCACCTTGATATTTTTAGTTTCCCATAAGTAGAAAGGTGACTATGGAAAACTCTTTATACTGTCTCCTTGATCCATTTGTATTTTCTTGCTCTGATACCATACTATTTTACAGTTTATGAATGTTATATCTTAATAGCTGATTGGAGGGAATATTTATACACACACATACACACACACACACACACACACACATACCCTCTCTCTCTTTTTTTTCAAAATTGTGTTATATATTTCCTCCTCCAGGTAAGCATTGGTATCATTGGTTACATTAAAAATTCTTCTGGGCCGGGCGCGGTGGCTCAAGCCTGTAATCCTAGCTCTCTGGGAGGCCGAGGTGGGCGGATCCTTTGAGCTCAGGAGTTTGAGACCAGCCTGAGCAAGAGCGAGACCCCATCTCTACTATAAATAGAAAGAAATTAATTGGCCAACTAATATATATAGAAAAAAATTAGCCGGGCATGGTGGCACATGCCTGTAGTCCCAGCTACTTGGGAGGCTGAGGCAGCAGGATTGCTTGAGCCCAGGAGTTTGAGGTTGCTGTGAGCTAGGCTGACGCCACGGCACTCACTCTAGCCTGGGCAATAAAGTGAGACTCTGTCTCAAAAAAAAAAAAAAAATTCTTCTGAACTTTAATTAGCATTATATTAAGTTTATTAATTGTTTTGGGGACAGTAACATCTTTACATACTGAGTTTTCCTATTCAAGAACATAAGAATTTTTATGACTGTTAGATTTTATAGTTTTTATAAGAATATTTACGTATAATGTAGAGCTTGCCTTTTACTTGTTAAGTTTATTCCTAGGAATTTCATAGACTTTATTGCTATTCAGAATGAGATTTTTGGTCGGGCATGGTGGCTCATGCCTGTAATCTTAACACACTGGGAGGCCAAGGCAGGAGGATGGCTTGAGGTCAGGAGTTTGAGACCAGCCTGAGAAAGAGCGAGACCTTGTCTCTACTAAAAATAGAAAGAAATTAGCTAGATAACTAAAAACAGAAAAAATTAGCTGTGCATGGTGGTGCGTGTCTATAGTCCTAGCTACTCGGGAGGCTAAGGCAGGAGATCTCTTGAGCCCAGGAGTTTGAGGTTGCTGTGAGCTAGGGTGATGCCATGGCACTCTAACCAGGGCAAGAGTGAGACTGTCTCAAAAAAAAAAAAAAAAGAAAAAGAAAAACAGAATGAGATTTTTTTAAATTATATTTTCTAATTGATTATTAAGTCTATAGGAAAGCCATAAATTTTTGCATATAAATCTTATATCCAATTATATGATATTACTGAGCAATCTCATTAGTTTTAATAGTTTTTTAGAGGCTTCTGTTATATTTTTTAGAGGATAATATTGCCCACAAACAAAATGGCAAATCTCTTTCTTTTCTTTTTGAAAATTTATACTTCTATTTACTATTCTTAGTGATTAGTTAGCTTTAGCTCAATGTTGAATAGTATAGATAATAGTGTAAAATTTTACATTTTAATAGAAATGCTTTTAAAACATGGTTCCTGGTTAAAAAAAAATTCTTGAATTAAGGAATGTTTCTTCTATTCGTAGCTCAGTAAGAAATAGTTTCGTGGATGTTCTTTTATTTAGTTTTAATAGGAAATAGGTGATAAATTTTAGCAAATAGTTTTTCAGCATATTCTTTGTTTTTGTTTTTTTTTTAGACAGAGTCTCACTTTGCTGCCCGGGCTAGAGTGCCGTGGCGTCAGCCTAGCTCACAGCAACCTCAAACTCCTGGGCTCAAGCAATCCTTCTGCCTCAGCCTCCTGAGTAGCTGGGACTATAGGCATGTGCCACCATGCCTGGCTAAATTTTTATATATATATATATATATTTTTTCTTTTAGTTGGCCAATTAATTTCTTTCTATTTTTTCAGTAGAGATGGTGTCTCGCTCTTGCTCAGGCTGGTTTCGAACTCCTGACCTTGACCACCAGCCTCGGCGTCCCAGAGCGCTAGGATTACAGACGTGAGCCACCACACCCGGCCTTCTTTGTTTTCTTGTTCTCATAATATAGTCAATTACATTAACAAATTTTCTGATGTTGAATCATCCTTAAATAACTAGAATCAACTCTATTTTTCCATGATATGTGATTAATATATTACTGAAATCAGCCTGATAATAGTTTAGGACTTTCTTGAGAACTGTGAAGGATCTGTGATTTTTAAGCTGCCTGTAAGCTAACAAGTTAGCCTGCTCTAGTGTCATGTATGCTGACAGAATACCTGAGACTCCTGTCTCAGAGCTAAAGGACTTAGTACTCACAACATAGCAAGCAGCGTAAATGTGATGTTTCCGTTGATATCCCAAGTCCTGCAAGTCCCAGAAAGACAAAGTAGAGGGGCCTGGGTGAATGCTATATACACAGTGGGCTTGTGCCACAGCTGAATATCTCCAAGCTTAGGGAACCTGAATCTTTTATTTTCTTTTTAAAAAATTTTTTATTATTATTAAAATCTTCATCCTTTTTTATTTTTTCTTTTCTTATATCTATTATATGAGAGGAACCTGAATCTTTTATACAGAGAAGTAAGCAAGGTTACTGGAGGAAGACATTATTCTTATTACATTAGACAGTAAGCAAACCAGTCTTCTGCTCTTGGTAGAAGTTCTGTCACTGTCTTACAAGGTTGTTCACTATATAAACAGCCTTGAATGGCCGGGCATGGTGGCTCACGCCTGTAATCCTAGCACTCTGGGAGGCCAAGGTGGGTGGATTGCTCAAGGTCAGGAGTTCGAGACCAGCCTGAGCAAGAGCAAGACCCCGTCTCAACTATAAATAGAAAGAAATTAATTGGCCAACTAATATACATAGAAAAAATTAGCCGGGCAGGGTGGTGCATGCCTGTAGTCCCAGCTACTCGGGAGACTGAGGCAGCAGGATTGCCTGAGCCCAGGAGTTTGAGGTTGCTGTGAGCTAGGCTGACGCCCCTGCACTCACTCAAGCCTGGGCAACAAAGCAAGACTCTGTCTCAAAAAATAAATAAATAAATAAAGAATTCATTGGTCCTCCCATGTACCACATTATCCAGAAAGAATTGCTTTTGAAGAATGTCTGTTCGAAATTCTGTTTAAGAAAGTAACCTGGAGTCAACATCTTTGAAGGTTGGAGTACTATCTTACAGGATGTTCTGAACAAGAAAAGTAATGGTGCTCTTTCTCCCGAAGAAGAAATACAATGACCAGGGAACCAAGCAGTGGAGCTTGGGACCCTCATAATTACACCAAATGAGAGACCTATTTTGCTCCTATTCCAAAAGCTCTGGGTCCTGCTGATTTAGAAGAAGGATAGATTGCTCATATTAAGGGACACAATAATGATTCTGAATGAATTGGGAACTGAAACAGTCACTTGTCTATTTTGAGATATCAGGGAAGAAAGGAAGGAAAGGAGGAAGGGAGGAGGAAGGAAAAAGGGAGAAATGGAGGAAGGAAGAGAGGGAGGGAGAGATAGAAAGGAGTAGGAGAGGAGAGGAGTCACTCAAGGGGAAATAGTGTTACTAGTGGGTAAAGTTTGATTCAGAACAGGAGAGTTAGTCTCAAAGTAGCTCCCTACAAAATACTTATCAGTTTCTTACTAACTGGTAAGTAAAAATACTTGTAAGTTAACTTTATAGTAAAAAACCTAAAAGATACCATCTGTATTAGCTCAGATTGCCACACAAAATACCATAGAGTAAGTGGCTTAAAAAACAGAAATTCATTTTATCATAGCTCTGGAGGAGAAGTTCAAGGCATAGTTGGTGAGGGCTCTCTTCCTGGCTTGCAGATGAACACCTTCTGGCTGTATCCTCTGATAGCAGACAGAGTTTAAAAGAGAGACAGAAACTCTTGTTAGTCACTAATCCTATTCTTACCCTCATGACTTCATCTACACCTAATTATCTCCCAAAGCCCCATCTCCAAATCCCTTCACATTGAGGGTTAAGGTTTCTTTCTTTCTTTTTTTTTCTTGAGTCAGAGTCTTACTCTGTTGCCTGGACTAGAGTGCCATGGCGTCAACCTATCTCACAGCAACCCTAAACTCCTGGGCTCAAGCAATCCTCCTGCCTCAGCCTCCCAAGTAGCTGGGACTACAGGCATGTGCCACCATGCCCGACTAATATTTTCTCTCTATATATATTTTTTCATCTAAAATAGACCAGTATATATAACTCTCTATATATTTTTAGTTGGCCAATTAATTTCTTTCTATTTTTTAGTAGAGACAGGGTCTCGCTCTTGGTTCAGGCTGGTTTCGAACTCCTGACCTTCAGCGATCTACCCGCCTTGGCCTCCCAGAGTGCTAGGATTACAGGTGTGAGCCATCACGCCTGGCCTAGGGTTTCAACATATGAATTTCGGCAGAAGGGGGACAAAATTTGGCTCATAGCACCATATCAATTAAGTGATAAAAGTCAATATGAGCTGGGCGTGGTGGCTCACACTTGTAATCCTAGAACTCTGGGAGGCCAAGGTGGGTGGATGGCTCAAGGTCAGGAGTTCCAAACCAGCCTGAACAAGAGCGAGACTTCATCTCTACTAAAAATACAAACAAATTAATTGAACTAAAAAAAAAAAAATATATATATATATATATATAAATTAGCCGGGCATGGTGGTACATACCTGTAGTCCCAGCTACCGGGGAGGCTGAAGTAGGAGGATTGCTTGAGCCCAGGAGTTTGAGGTTGCTCTGAGCTAGGATGACATCACGGTACTCTAGCCCGGGCAACAAAGTGAGATTCTGTCTCAAAAAAAAAAAAAGGTCAATATACACCAATAACAGGACAAGTTGAAATCATATGTCTCCTAATGTGATGCACTAAAAAGAATAGCATTACTTTTGTGGTTATGTAAAAACACATAACCTGAATCTGCTCCTAAGGAAAACATTAGACAAATCCAAATTGAAAGACATTCTGCAAAATAACTGGCCTGTTCTCATCAAAATGTCAAAGTCATAAAAAATATGGAAACTGAATAGCTATTCTAAATTGATGAAGACTTAAGAGACAGGACAGCTAAATATGTGTGATCTTGGATTTGATCCTGGACCAGAAAGGAAATGGGGTTATAAGGGACACTGTTGAGACAACCAACAACATTTGAAAAGGGTCTATGGATAAGTTGTAGTATTGTCTCAATATTAATTTCTTGGTTTTGGTGGTTGTGTTGTGATTATGTAACAGAGTAGCTTTATTTGAGGAAAATGTACATACTGAAGTGTTTATGAATTCAGATAGAAGTAAAATGTTAGTAGGGAAGTTGGGTGAAGAGTATATGGGAATCTTTTGTACTATCCTTGCAACTTTTCTATACATAGGAAATAATTCAAAATAGATAATTAAAAGCAAATAAATAAAAAGGATGAGCTGAGATCAGATTAGGGAGCAGTTAAGTAAGCAAGTGCAAAAAAGTAGTTCGGCCAGAGGGCAAACACTGAAATTGGTACTGCATATCATGAAGGCACTTCATGAGCCAGGTCGGGGAATTGGATGCAGGTGGTCCTGCAGGATGCTGGGAGCCTCAAAAAAGGCTAAAATTCTCACATCTCTCACATCTTTATACCACTCTCCTCAATTGATAGCAGAAGCACATAAATTCTCTTTGCAGTAAAGCCAGGTTTCTCACAGGTTTAGATCAACCAAATATGAATTCACAATGAAGGCAATTGACATATAGAAATACAAATCATAATAAATGATAATAAGTTGAAATAATGAATATATTTAGACTTCTGAAGACTTTGGATATTGGAATTATCAGATATAGGATATAGAATATGTACATGTTTACAAAATATTATAAAAGATGGAATTGTAAAGCTAAGCCAGCCATAAGAGACTAGCCAAGGTACCAAGGCAGATTCAAAAAGGAAACAAATAAAACTTTTTGACATTAAAAATTTTATTGTTGGCTTGGCGCGGTGGCTCACGCCTGTAATCCTAGCACTCTGTGAGGCCGAGGCGGGCAGATCGCTCAAGGTCAGGAATTGGAAACCAGCCTGAGTAAGAGTGAGACCCTGTCTCTACTAAAAATAGAAAGAAATTAATTGGCAAACTAAAAATATATAGAAAAAATTAGCCGGGCATGGTGGCGCATGCTTATAGTCCCAGCTACTCAGTAGGCTGAGGCAGGAGGATCACTTGAGCCCAGGAGTTTGAGGTTGCTGTGAGCTAGGCTGACATGGCATTCTAGCCCTGGCAACAGAGTTAGACTCAGTCTCAAAAAAAAAAAAAAAAAAAAAAAAAGAAAAAGAAAAAAAACTTTTATTGTTGAAATTTGGCCAGGTGTGGTGGCTCACGCCTATAATCCTAGCACTCAGGGAGGTGGAGGCGGGTGGCTCGCTCGAGGTCAAGAGTTGGAGACCAACCTGAGCAAGAGCGGGACCCTATCTCTACCAAAAATAGAAAACATTAGCCGGGCATGGTGGCATATGCCTATAGTCCCAGCTACTTGGGAGGCTGAGGCAGGAAGATTGCTTGAGCCCAGGAGTTTGAGGTTGCTGTGAGCTAGGCTGATGCCATGGTGCTCTAGTCCAGGAAACAGAAGGAGACTCTGTCTCAAAAAAAAATACTGTTTGAGGACAGGAGCACTACTTGTTCTCCCTATCCCCAGGACTCAGAGCCTCCCCACCAAAATCTGCCTTGGAAGCCATTAGGCTGAACTTATTATGCCCTCTGTCTATTTAGTTGGTTATCAAGAAGTCTGAGATCTCTGGCCCAGCACGGTGGGTCACGCCTGTAATCCTGGCACTCTGGGAGGCCGAGGAGGGCAGATCATTTGAGCTCAGGAGTTCGAGACCAGCCTGAGCAAGAGCAAGACTCTGTCTCTACTAAAAAAACAAAAGAAATTAGCTGGATAACTAAAAATATATATATAAAAAATTAGCCGAGCATGGTGGTGCATACCTGTAGTCCCAGCTACTCAGGAGGCTGAGGGAGGAGGATTGCTTGAGCTCAGGAGTTTGAGGTTGCTGTGAGCTAGGCTGACGTCACAGCACTCTAGCCTAGGCAACAGAGTGAGACTCTGTCTCAAAAAAAAAAAAAGTCACTATCATCTTATCATATCAAGCTGAAAATTTCACCACTATCTGAGCAGTTGGATATGTTTTATTGGGTAAATGATTTTTCTTTTTGTTTCCATGCTTCTGTACTAGTACGTAGGTTAGTTCAGTTGTAAATGTGTGTGATTTTTTGTTTGAAAGAAAATAAAACAAAAAACTTTAGTCCCCCTGCCTCTTCCCACTGCAGTACACTGCCATACTGGACCTGTCTGCAATGCCTCCTTTTTTTTTTTTTTTGAGACAGAGTCTCACTTTGTTGCCCAGGCTAGAATGAGTGCCATGGCATCAGCCTAGCTCACAGCAACCTCAGACTCCTGGGCTCAAGCGATCCTACTGCCTCAGTCTCCCGAGTAGCTGGGACTACAGGCATGCACCACCATGCCCGGCTAATTTTTCTATATATATTTCTAGTTGGCCAATTAATTTCTTTCTATTTTTAGTAGAGACGAGGTCTCGCTCTTGCTCAGGCTGGTTTCGAACTCCTGACCTTGAGCAATCCGCCAGCCTCGGCCTCCCAGAGTGCTAGGATTACAGGCGTGAGCCACCTCGCCCAGCCTGCTTTTTGCCTTTTATCATGCCTTATAATTTTTTTCTTAAAACTAGACATGATGGGCCGGGCATGGTGGCTCATGCCTGTAATCCTAGCACTCTGGGAGGCCCAGGTAGGTGGATCCTTTAAGCTCAGGAGTTACAGACCAGCCTGAGCAAGAGCAAGACCCCGTCTCTACAATAAATAGAAAGAAATTAATTGGCCAACTAATATATATAGAGAAAAAATTAGCTGGGCATAGTGGTGCATGCCGGTAGTCCCAGCTACTTGGGAGGCTGAGGCAGGAGGATTACTTGAGCCCAGGAGTTTGAGGTTGCTGTGAGCTAGGCTGATGCCAGGGCACTCACTCTAGCCTGGGCAACAAAGCGAGACTCTGTCTAAAAAAAAAAAAAAACTACACATAATGCACTGGGTTAAAGCAACTGAGGTAGATAGGCCTTTAGTGTTAGAGTTTATAATTATCTGGCTAGGAGTTAGGCTGTGTTTACTGTTTGTTGTAGCTGTATGTGTCAGAGGATAAAATTTTTTTAACATCCTTATTTTCTTATTCCCTGTTTTCTTTGGGTTTCCCTAGAGATGTTTTCTTAAAAATGGGTCTGAGCCTTGCAGTTTTTTCATTTATAATCTCCTGCAATTATGCAGGAACCTAACTAATGTGGTAGTAAGATATGAAGGAGGAGGAAGTATCCTGTAGTCCTATGAGTAGGTCTCAATCTTTTAGTGAGCCTGTGTCCCTGGGCTGTGACCTTCACAGCCTTTGTCAGCTTTTTTTTTTTTTTTTTCTTTAGGTGAGACAGCAAGGCTAAAAGGGACTGGAGTTGGGTATTCTCCTTCCCTCAAGTCAGCAAGGCTCTGGAAAATACTTTCTTTTAGGACAGTCAGTTGTTAGAGAAAACAACAGAGAGCTCTACGCTTATTTCAAATGGTTACTTTCCCCCTCTCCCTGCTGGAAGTTCGAAGGGATTTTTTTCCAGTCTTTATCTTGGGAACTTGATAGAGCTCCCGGAGGTAAAACTCAGGAAAGCGTGGGGGACCCCCTAAGACTGAGCCCCTGGAGTATTTAACCCTCAAGCTTGTCCATGCTGAGCCTCTAGCAATTTGTCAATTACATTTAAGTTTTCCTACCAGTGCTGGCTCCAGGGGCAGGCTTCTGCTCTCGGTAAGATGTGATTCTCCGTAAGATGTGATTCTCCGTAAAATGTGATTCTCCGTATATACCTCTTCTCTTGTTTTGGGGGTAGCAGTTTGCCCTGTGACCTCAATTCTCTGATGGATTTAAGAAAAGTTGTTAATTTGTTCAGTTTTTCCTTGTTGTGAGCAAGCTCTTTGTATGTCACATCAGAAACCAGAAGTACCTTAATTAATATTTCCGCATCAATGACTCATAATTTAAATTTCTAGCCTATGTATGTGTCAGAGTTTAAATTTTTTCTAACATCCTTGTTTTCGTATCCCCTGTTTTTTTGGGTTTCCCTAGAGATGCCTTCTTAAAATTGGGTCTGAGCCTTGCAGTTTTTTCATTTATAATCCACAGCAATTATGCAGGAACTAACGTGGTAGTAAGACATGAAGGAAGAGGAAGTAGCCTAGGCTTTTCCTCTGAGCTCCAGCCCATCTATATTCCCACTTGACTGTTTCAGGGGTACTTCAACTCAATGTAACGAGACCAAATTTATGCTCTTCCCCTCCCCATAATAACTGATCATTCAATTTTCCTCATCTCAGATATGGGCCTCTATCAGCCTGAGTCCCAGGTGGCAGAATTCATCCTTGATAGCTTCCTTTCTCACTCTGCCACATCCAATAGCTCACCAAGTCTTCTTGATTTTACTTCTTTGATACCTTTCAAAAATATCCATGCCTCTTTCTCTCTATTGTTACTATCCTGGTCTGAGTCACCTGTTAACAGCTGCCTACTTTTGTCCACGCCATCCCTGAAGACTCTTCCACCTCATCCAGCCATTCAAAATGCAAATGTGGGCCAGGCGCAGTGGCTCACGCCTGTAATCCTAGCACTCTGGGGGGCTGAGGCGGGAGGATTGCTTGAGGTCAGGAGTTTGAAACCAGCCTGAGCAAGAGCGAGATCCTGTCTCTACTATAAACAGAAAGAAATTAATTGGCCAACTTATATATAGAAAAAAAAATTAGCCGGGCATGGTGGCACATGCCTGTAGTCCCAGCTACTTGGGCGGCTGAGGCAGGAGGATTGCTTGAGCCCAGGAGTTTGAGGTTGCTGTGAGCTAGGCTGACGCCATGGCACTCACTCTAGCCTGGGCAACAAAGTGAGACTCTGTCTCAAAAAAAATAATAAAGGCCGGGTGCGGTGGCTCAAGCCTGTAATCCTAGCTCTCTGGGAGGCCCAGATGGGCGGATCGTTTGAGCTCAGGAGTTCGAGACCAGCCTGAGCAAGAGCGAGACCCCATCTCTACTATAAATAGAAAGAAATTAATTGGCCAACTAATATA